>CAUYLG010026024.1:0-132654 GCA_963573385.1 Cacajao melanocephalus | reverse complement strand
CCAGAAGGATACCCGCCAGATGTCAGCCTGAGCTCTCCTTTATAAGGTGTCTCTTTGAATATACGTGGGTCAGGGAGCTGCTTGAGGAGACAGTCTGTCCCTTATAGGAGCTCAAGCGCTGAGCTGTGAGCTCCATTGTTTGGTTCAGAGCTGCTGGGCAGGTATGTTCAGGTCTGCTGCATAAATACCTTTTTTTCTCAGGTGCTCTGTCCTGGGAAGGTGGGGCTTTATTTATAAGTTCCTGACATGCTGCTGCCTTTTTTCAGAGATTCCCTGCCCCATGAGGAGGTAGCCTAGTCACAGTCTGCCATCAGAGGCATTGCTGAGCTGCCGTGGGCTCTGCCCACCTTGCTGTGTGAATTTCCTTGCGGTTTTGTTTATAGAGGTATAGTTAGAACTGCCTCGGTAATGGCTGTCTGCCTTAGTAATGGCAGAGTGTCTCTGTAATGACAGACTGCCTTGGTAATGGAGGACTGCCTCAGTAATGGCAGACTGCCTCAGTAGTGGTGGACTGCCTCGGTAATGGCAGACGCCCTTCCCCCAACAAACCTGGACTGTCCCAGGTCCAGCTATGCTTGCTGTGAAACTCTCAATCCAGAGCGTTTCAGATTGCTAGTCTTTGTGGGGGTGGGACCCTCTGAGCCAGATCACCTGGCTCCCTGTTTCAGCCCTGTTTCTTTCAGTTGAATGGGCAACTCTGTCTCCTAGGCATTCCAGGTGTTAGTTAGTTGAAACAGCTACCCAGACTTGTGTGAATTTTTGTGTGGAGACCTGCTGTGCTGGCTGAAACAGCTGTGCTGGAGACTCATGACGCTTTTACGCCTGGGAATCTCCTGGTCTGTGGGCAGTAAAAACTCATTTGGAAATGCGGTGATCACTCACCCTCTGCGTTCTCGCTGGGAACTGCATTCTATAGCTTTTGCTTTTCGGCAATATTTGTTAGTCTCCTTTTTTTTTTTTTTTTTTTTTTTTTTTTTTTTTTGAGACAGATATGTTACCTAGGCTAGTCTTGAACTCCTGGCTTCAAACAATCCTCCCACCTGAGCCTCCCAAACTGCTGGGATTACAGGCATAAGCCAACCCACCCAGCCTAAAATTAGAGTGATCTTAAGTTGGAGACTAAACCAAATCTTTAAATACATTGATATATCCATCTAGAAATAATGACCGTTTTTAATATTACCATTCTATGTTAAAATATAGCAGTTATAATAGTTTGAGTTTATTAATAAAAATAAATGTCACAATTTCTAAGATTTATATATCTTATTTTCATTTCATTTTCCCTCTTAGCCCATAGTGATTTGTATCTGATCTCATGAATATGAAATAAAAATAAACCTAAAATAATTTCATCTTACTAGTTAATATATTAGTAATTAGATAACAAAATTATTTTCTTTTCTTAGTATAACTCTAGAATACATAGAAAAGTTAATTTTTACATGTAAATCTTCATGAAAATATAATTGTACATACCCTTTTATCTCATAATAAGGATTTATTTACTTTTCATGGATCTTGATTAAAAAGATTATTCTGTATCTCTTCTGTTCTCAATGCAGCCACCTCATCACTGACAATGATTATAAGCAGATATTATCTATGTTTGTTTCTTTTTCTTGACCCAAGGATAGTGCAGCATTTCTGCTACAAAATGAGCAATGCTACTTTAAGAGCAAAATATGCATTTGAAGTTTGCATTACCACCAATATAAACCATTGCACCCCTGCTGGGTATAAAAAGTCTCTGGGCACAGTGACTGTGCAGGGATTAAGAACAACTCTGAGAGAATTTGCAGTACAGAAATTATTCCCCATCACTTTCAGTTTGCTACTCATGGGATAGGTATGATTTCACTTACTGGGTATTCAACATAGTGTTCAACACTATACATGGTACTGTTTAGGCTAAAAACAAAGTGTGTTTCTAGTTCTATAAAAACCATCTGAACACCTATATTGATACTTCACTGGAAATGAGCTCAAAAATCCATTTAATTACCTATATAGGTACAGGAAGATCTCTGTAATTAGGGCTGTCCTAAATGATGTTCAGGTTGTTTCTTGCTCAAAGACCTCACGCAGAGAAGATGAGTGATACCTAAAATCTACCCTGTGCTCCACTTGTCCAGTATTACACCTTGTTGGCTTGGAGGAAGGGGTATATTTATATAATTTTTCTTCCTAGAGATGGTGGAGGGCTTTATGCTTACCATGGCCCTGTCAGTAACTGGACAACATAGGCCATCTTAAATGAATTGCACCTTTTCAATATGTACTGAACACTCCCCAAGGACCCATTACAATACAAACTTTCTATGAGGATTTGGTGGTACAAAAATAAACAACATTTAGAATGTCTTCTAATCCCCTTATATCCAGTTTAAATTTCAGTGTGTTTTGGAGAATATCTGGTAGGGAAACCAGTATTTAGTTTTTCAAACTGTGTTCTGTTCAGAATGTTGCAGGAGTCACACAGCTCTCTTTGTACTAAAATGAAGAAGGAAGGGAGAAAAAAGATAAAATTACAAACCTTTTGGCATAGAGGAGGAGTTACCCAGGGTTACAACAGTGGAAGTGTTGTTAGAAAGACAAGAGAATTTTGATAATTGGGAACATAATGTGAATGTAAGAAAGATTTCCACAACTGAAGAAAATGGCAATGATTTATAGTGTTTAACCAATTTTAAGGCAAAGGAATACTTATTGTAGTTTTCTACCCGGAACTGTGTAAGACAAAGATAATGGCATGACTGAGGTCAAAGCCTAGAGAAGAATTATCAAAACTGTTTAAGGCTTTTTGAAAATGTATGACATAGAGAAGTGGACAGGTATAAATGAAGTGAATCAGCTTTTGCGTTTTTCTATGGCATTTAGGAGAAAGCAAATTGCTGTGAACTACTCAGGAGAGTGAAAAGTTTTATATTTTTTGCTAATGGAATCTTTTAAAGAGAAAATCAGACAGATTTGGGTGGGAGACTTTCTGAGAATTCTCACAGTGGTTAGAATTGCTAACATCTAGACTAAGCTGCACCACGCTGATAGATTTTATTGTGGAAGTCTTTTTTTTTAATGATTGAATTTTTTTTAATGAATCAATTTTTTATTGTAGTAAGCACATTTAACATGAACTGTCACCATTTAACACATTTATATAATACATTACTATTAACTGTAGGCATGATATTATATGCATCTCTAGCAATTATTCATTTGCATAACTGAAACTTTATACTTTATGGGGAGTTTCTCTTCACCAATATAACATTTTGGGGGAATATGAGAGATGATGAATGTACAAGTGTCAGTGCAGACTTCTTAGGTGTGAATCTCAGCTCTGCCATGAACATGTTGTGAGACATTACCCAGTAGTTCTGGGACTCTGTTTCCTTATTAGAAAAATGAGATGGGTAAAATGAGATGCCCTATTCTGAACATTGTGATGAAAACTTAATTAGTTAATACATCTAAAATAACATGGTGTCTATGCAGCAATATTGATATATTGATATTATTATCATCATTTCCTAAGCACATACATGCCAAAGAACGCATACATTTGACCTTTCAAATATAAAATTCATAATACAAGGAAAGAAGAACTGAAAAAAGGGTAGAACTTTCAATAAAAAAATAGTTTTCTATCAAAATCAGTTCCTTTGGGGGATAAAGAAAAAGTTAGTTACAAAGGGACAGCATGAGCAAATTTTGGAGGATGATGGTTAATTGCCTTACTGTGAGGGTGATTATGCAACTTTAAGTATTTGCCAAAACCATAGAATTGTACACCAGAGAGTTAATTTTACTGTGGAAATAAAAACACCCTGAAACTGAAGCAAACTATGCTCATAAAGAAAATGAGAAACGGATGAAGAATTATCTGCAGGAGTAAGATTATTCCTTAAATAACTTTAAAAGGAGGATGGATTGGCAAGATTAAAAGCTATGGCTGGAGCAGAGACAGGAGTTTTGGGTGGCGTCAATAGCATTTTCCAAAAATTTGTTTTTTTCATTTGCCACTTAGTTTTCACTCCCAATAACTAAGTTTTGAAGATTATAAATCAGTCAAAGATATCAGCAAATTCTGAGTAACTCCTAACAGCACAAGGGGTTATCATTTTGAGGCCTTCTGCTTCCCAGTAGGTATCTGAAAAGTAGCTTCATCATATGGCTTTATCTGAATGATTCAACAGTTTCAAAATCAGTCCCATGCTTCCAAGTGAATCTGGAGTAGTGGAATCAACCTACAGCATCAAAACTAATCTAGCATCTGTAAGATATTTATTAACATGAAACAGAAAATGAAGCTGAAAGTTATAAGATACCTATTATTATGACAAAATTTATATGGGCATTTTACTTCTTAAATGTTTTTGTAGAATTTTTTTATTGTTTATGCTAGTTACCATAGAGTATTAAGTGTTCAGGGCAAAATAAAGATATATATATATATATATATATATTTTGCTTGAAAGAGGCAAAATGTATGAAATGGTATTCATTTCTTATATAAGAAAATTAATTTTATTCTACTTACTTTACCTACAAAAGTTCCAGTTTTGTGTACAAATGTGTATTTCAAAAGGCAAGTGCAGAGTTCTCCAGATGTTCTATGTGACCAAATAAAACCTAGTACTAAGTGTTCAAAAAATAGAGTAGGTCTATGAGTGATGTTTAACTTCTAAACAGTATGTGGGTGAGACTCAGTTGATAGGTATTCACCAGTTTGCATGACTTCACATAAATCATTAGTCCTAAAACTCACATGGCTATAATTTCTTTAGTGGAGCCAATAACCGGAAGCCCAGAACCCACTGGGTTTCCATAAGCTTTCTGAAGTCTTCTGTGAAGTTCTGTGAATAGTGAGATTTTTTTTTTTCTAAGAGATGAAGTCCTGCTATATTCCCCAAGCTGGAGATCTGTGGCTATCCACAGATACAATCAAAGCATACCTCAGCCTCCATCTCCTGGGCTCAAGTAATCCTTTCTTCTCAGCCTCCCAAATAGTTTGAACTATAGGCATGCTACTATCATGCCTGGCTCAATAATTTTTTTTTAACTGATCAAAAATATCTCCTAAATATATTCCTGAAAAAGCATTACTGCTTAGGCATCCAACATCCCTTTTGGGTGGATGTAACTGAACGTTGAAAATAAGATGAGTGGCAGAAGATATAGGAAGAGAGCAACAAATCTGAAGTTAGAGAACTAAAGAAAAAAGAAGGAAAATGATGCAAGAACACCAATCACTTATATCAATATGGACCTAAAAGAATATGACCAAAGGTAGAGATGGTTCAAAAAGACCAATTATTAACGAGCAGTTATACTGCTACTATAAAAATACCATAAACTGGGTAGCTTACACACAACAGAAATTTATTTCTCACAGTTCTGGAAGCTGCATGCACAAGATCAAGTTGCTGACAGATTTGCCTCTGGGGAGAGCCTGCTTCTTGATTCTTAGATGGTGCCTTCTGGCTGTGTCCTCACACTGTGGAAGGGCTCAGCTAGCTTAGCTCTCTAGGGTCTATTTTATAAAAGCACTAATCCCATTCACAAGGGCTCTACTCTCATGACCTAATCATCTTTCAAAGGTCCCACCTCTTAATACTATCATATTGTTGATTAGGGTTCAACATGTGAATTTCAGGGAGACACAAATAATTAGACTAATATTTGTCTATGTTTAGAAAATCCATGAATAAGGTATTACAGTCTAAACATTAAGATTTCCTGATCATAGCCTAAGTGCTTGCTTTTGAGTATCATATAATACTCATTTCCGGTTTTGAAAGAATAATCATTGCTTATAACTTGATTAATAATCAACAAGAGTATTGGTGGAGTGAATCGTCAAAATTGTGTTATACACACATGTGCATATATATTTACATAAACACATATATATTATAATATGTATGTAGTGTGCCTGCTTATTATTTTTAAAATAATTACCTGGTTGGCATTTGCAAACATATCCATTGATGTGATCTTCACAGTTTGCACCATTTAGACATGGTGAGGAAGAGCATTCATTTATATTAACGTCACAAAATTGACCAGAAAATCCAGGAAGACATCTAAGAAAAAAAATGAAAAATATATTTGTATATATTGTACACATGAGCAATATCACTTTTCATCTTGAGATCCCATCACTCAAGTGTGCTTTCAGAGCTCCAACAACACGTAGCTGGGAGCCTATTTTGGGGTGATACAATGAGATGAATTGTGGCCCCAAAACAATACGTCTAATACTTAACACTAAATATCTGTGATTGTGACTTAATTTGAAAATTGGGTCTTTGCAGATCTAATGAGGTGTCTTGAGATGAGGTTGTTCTGAATTAACTCAGTGGGCTCTAAATCCAGTGACAAGTGTTCTTGTAAGCACAGAAGACAGAGAGCCACAGGGGAGAAGGCCATGTGAACATACACATAAAGGTGGATGTTATGCAGCCCTAAGTCAGGGAACACACAGAGCCTCTAGGAGCTGGAAGAGGAAAGATAAGATTTTTCTCCTAGAGTTTTCAGAGGGAGCATGGCCTTGCTGACACTTTAATTATGGACTTCTGATATCCACAATTATGAACAAATAAATTTCTATTATTTTAAGCTAGCAAGTTTGTGGTAATTTGTTATGTCATTCTAGGAAACTAATACAGGAGATTATATTATTGTGTGTATCTGCTTAAATCCAAGTGAATTGTTTGAAACGAAATAAAACAGAGGTCTCTAGGAGACTTCTTAAAATGGAGAAATTGGGGGCATGTCATAAAAGATATGCTCCATAATTGGAAGAAGAGATATGGAAAGAGTCAATAGGTCAGAGACGACTGTATTTCCTCTTATTAATTTTTAAAAAATGCTTTTATATAAACTATTCAGATGTCACCTGTTAAACCATGTTTCAAGAACTGATGGAGGATCCACAACATTGATTAAAGTGCAATGTCCATAGCTATTGGTACAGATTTGTCCAGTGCATACAACATGCAGATATTTTATGAATGCTAAGAATACAAAAGCAAGTGAAACTCTGCGTCTGCCTTCAAGAAGCAATGAGCCTAGTTGGGAAAATAGACAAACACAAGTATATGATTGTATATAAATGCTACAATCAGCATATAAAGAAATGAATTTTTATCATGCAAGGGTAAGAATAAGAAAAGAGTGTGAGTTAATCCAGAAATTGCAAGTAGTTCTGAATGGCTGAAATATAATGTGGGAGAGCACAGTCTGGTGACGCTGATGAAAAAGAATAAATTACATAAACAGGAATTAGATCATTATATAGTATTGGATCATAAGTTTTATCACAGCTAATATTTACTGAAAACTTATTCACAATATATAACTTTATCAAAGTTACAATACTAGCAAATTTGCAAAGGTAAAATTTCTCAGTCTGTACTCATCAGCTAGCCAAATTTAGCCACTCTGTTTTATTTGGGTACACAGTTGCTTAGGTGTAAATATAAAAGTTAAATTCTGATTTTCACTGCAACTAACTCTACCCATCTAAAGCTAGGTAAGTGTAAATTTTAGACAATTCAGAATGCTAGTAACTCTATTGCCCTAGATCCTTACCAAGCTGAAGACTTTCCTGACCAACAAACAATAAGACTTGCTTTAACTGTGTGTGGATTTACTGATGGTCTGATCTTGTGCTGTCAAGATGAAATCTTCAGTATTGAATTGCCTCTCTATCTTTGTAGCACAAAGAAACCCATAGCAGTTTTTCTTTTTGAGAGGAATTCATCACTAGGGGTTTACTCTTACATGCAAGATAAACTTATATGCAAAATAAATTCAAGGCTCATTTTGTGAATATTCAAAGTGTTCATTGTCTTTCTGTGAATATCATAAATTATTCTTCAAAGATGCATTATCAATATATGTATCTTTTTTTTTTTTTTTGAGACAGTTTCTTGCTTTGTTGGCCAGGCTGGAATGCAATGGAGTGACCCAATTATAGCTCACTGTATTATAAAACTACTGGCCTCAAGTAATCCTCCCACCTCAGCCTCGCATGTAGGACTATAGGTGGCATGCTCCATCACACCTGCCTAACTTTTGTGTATGCGTTCATTACATAAAATGGACATTTTGTGTGTATCCATCATACAAATGGGTCATACTATGTTGCCCAGTCACCCCATCAATTTATATTCTTGGCAGAATTATATAGAATGTCCATTTGTCTACATTCTTACCTATGAACAATATTAGCTTATAATTTTCATTGCAAAGGAGAAAAAAACTACTTACCTAATAAAGATTTTTTTGAAGGGGGTAGTATAAAAAATTTAACTTGTATTTTGTGATAATTTTAGGTTAACAGAAGAGTTGCAAGGGTAGCACAGAATATTCTCACATACTCTGTATCCAGTTTACTTTATTGTTAATGTCCTAAATTAACTTGGTATGTTTGACCCATATTACTACATTATTATTACATTATTATTAACTAAATTTATGATACAATATTACTACATTATTAACTAAAGCCTACATATTATTGCAGTTTCCTTAGTTGTTACCTAAATGTCTTTTGTTTCTGTTCAAGAATTACCTAAATGTCTTTTGTTTCTGTTCAAGAATGAACTAATGTCTTTTGTTTCTGTTCAAGAATCCTATTCAGAATACCACATCACATTTAGGTGTCATGTCTCCTTACGCTCCTTTAGACTCTAATATTTTCTCATACTTCCTTGTTTTTGATGACCTCCACTGTTCTGAAGAGCACTGGTCAAGTATTTTGTAAAGTATACTTCAATTTAGGTTTGTTTAATATTATCCCCATGGTTACACTGGTGTTACAGGTTTCTGGGAGAAAGACATCATAGAAAAGGCTCACTCTCAACACATTTTATCAACATTAATCTTTAGAGGGAAGTTGCTGTGCACATCCCATACTTAACAGATAAGGAGTCATGTACACCTCTTTAAAGGAGAAGTACCCGAATGAAAAATTTGAAATAATTTATTCAGATATATTTTTAAAAACCTTTCTGGAATTTTGAGTGAAATTGCTTTAAATCTATACATCAAGTTGGAAGAAACAACATCTTTGAGTTTTTCAACTTACTTGAAGAAATCTCTCTCCACTTACACATATCTTCTTTGATTTATTTCATTGGGATTTTATACTTTTCTACATAGAGATATTGTAAATATTTTATTATATTCATACCTCAATGCTTCATTTTTGTTTATTATTCTAAGTGGTTTGTTTTTTGTGTTTCTTCTTTCCAATACTCCAGTGTTCATTCCTGGAAACCAACTGACTTCTGTGTGATGATCTTGTATCCTACAAACGTTACTACACTGGCTTATTAGGCCCAAGAGTTTTTTTTTTTTTTTTTTAAATAGAAGATAGAGTTTTCTACAAAGAAAATTATCTTCAACAAAGGTAATTATTACACTTGTAAATAAAGATCATTGTATTTCTTCCTGTTTAATCGGCACACCTTTTATTTCTTTTCCTCATCTTATTGAACTCAGTAGGACTTTTAATAGAATATTAAATAGCACTGTTGTGACAGGAAATGCTTGCCTGTATAAAATCTTAAGGAGAAAGGGTTTAGTTTTCATCATTAAGAGTAATGTTAGCTGTAGGTTTTTAAAATGTAGCCTTTATTAGGTAAAGGGGGTTACTTTTTATTCTTAATTTTTTTGATCAAGTGTTAATATAGTGAATTACATTGAATGCTTCATGAGTGCTAAGCTTTGCTTTCCTGTAATGAACTCCACTTGCTAATTTCAGGGTATGTTATTGCAGTTATCTTCTTGTTATTTGCAAAGGGCCTATGATTTAAATTTTAAACTTTTAATGTTAAACTTTTACTCTTCGTTCCTTCAAGGTTATGTGATGTTTACATTCTTAGCTTGAATGGAGGAAACATTTTCAAAACTCCTATAAAATAGAAGTGCATTACAATTTATAACTGTATGTTTCACAAAAATATTTACACAATGATCTGTAAAAATTTATAACATATGGGGAAATTGTGCTACTTATATTGGTATTGTAAGCACTTTTATCCCATACATATTTATTCACTTTATAAGCATTTTAATAAAATGCCTGACAGATTGAAATAACATACCCAACTTTTTTTATAGAAAAGGATTTATTAAAACTACTAAACACTACTACATAATGACACTGTCACACTAGGGTTTTGACACAAGAATTGCTCTGCAATACTAGGAGAATGGGCATAAAAGACAAATTGATTTTGCAGCATAGCAACTATAAAATATAACACTCAAAGCAATTGTTAAAAATGAGAACTCAGAACTTAGCATTAGAGGGGCCCAATGTCATGCTTCCATTTAGCTTATTGATACAAAAAAATTTAGTTTAACTGCTATTTGCAGGTGACAGGAGCCACTCTCAAATGAGTCTTCAAATTGGTAAATACTGTTTTACAACCTGTTGTTGCAGATAAGAAGTGAATTAAATTATTTTGTATGGTTTGCAGCTGTTTGGAAAACCACCTGGCCCAGATACTTTCCAATAACCGTAAGTCATCACTTGCTACCGAAGTCCTTCCTTAAAATCCTCCTTTAGGCCCTCACTATTGTTGCTGATACTGTTCCTTTGATACAGCTACTTTTATTTTACATTGATTAAGCCCAACATCGTACTATTTATTTTCCATTATTTCCTTCACTTGTTTCTGTTCCTTAAAGATAAAACATAACCCATCTGCTGTTGGTCTTATCCATGGGAGCTTTATGGATTTTAGCACTCCAAAAACAGCACTTGATTCATTTATTAAGATAAGTTATGAGGCACATAACAAAGCAATTCTCCAGAATTGCTTTGTTTATTAAACAAATAAAATGTGTCTGTATCATACAACTGAGGTAAGAAAGAATAAGCAGCTTTCAAAAACTGAATTTTTACCTCCCAGAATCTACTCTATTTAGAAACCTTGTTTCATTTTTTGTTGAGATGGATAACATTTTAATTTAAATGAGACTTAATTCAAGTTACATACACTCACTAAATTCTTATTTGACTTTGAATTATTTACATTTAAAAAGAAGTACACTTACAATTTCTAATATCCCGTTTGCTGGGCTTTGATAATATAGTTGATAGGGATGTAGTTTAATAATTGTCAAGGAGGGAACAATGTTATAACATGGCCTTTTATATTTGCAAAGCATCGGCTTTAATACATTAACTCTAAATGCTTAGAAGCTGAGTGTTTATTTACAAACTTCCCTGAAGCCCAAAATTCTTAAGTTAGAATAGCTGAAAAGTATCAGATGTGTAAACAAATGACTTTATACAATTCTAGAATCACTACAGTTCCTTTCTGTGATTTATCTTCTTTTTTAATAATCAGTGACCAAAACTACACATAACTTTTCTTTTTTTAATAGTAGATACTCTGTTTATCAGCAACTGATCATAGTTATGAATAGGAAGCCTCCAACTAGAAATCGACACACCTAGGATATTACGCCTAATTTTGCTTATTTACCTATGCTGTTGTCAAAAATTTTGACCTTTTGGAATTTTTGCCCTATTTTTACATAAGGAGCTATAGTTCTGAAGAATAACCATAAACCAAACCAAACCATTTTACACTTCTGTTACCACTGTGTCCTGACCTCTTCTCTGTCCTGGATGACATACCAGAACTTCTAACTGGATCAGAAATTGTCATACAGTTGATCTAGGTCACTGGAATTCACATATTTCTATTTATATTCATCCTTCAGATGAATGCCTATGGACTTACAAATTTGACTTATTTTCTTTTGTAAAACATTATCTTTATAGATGATATTATAAACTACTATGTCTCTGGTAAACATAGTAGGAACCTCAGGTTGATAAGTAGGGGATAGCCTAGTAACTAGGCAAAGCCAATGATCTGAACAGAATGGTCTTGATTATTAGTTCAATATTATACTGCTTCTCATTTCAGTATCTTCATTACTATTCCATTGAGCACATTATATGCTCCAAATTTTTAAAAATACAGGTACTTTAATCTCATTTCATTTTTGTTGCAGAGACTGTGATAGATGGGAATCTAAATTATTACTATATGTATTTTCAAATGTGTAATTTAATTTTATTATAGCCTTAAGTAAACTGTATAAAGTATAATCCAAATTGAATTATAAAATAAGTAATTTTAGTATTGTTTAAATTATGCATCCTGAAGGTCATTTTAACATTTTTACTTTTATCCTAAGTAATTCTATTATTACTATCAATTATGCATACAGATTAAGAGAAGCTATTCTTAGAAAGCAATTATTGTAACTTAAATCAAAGTTTCTTGAGACCACTTTAAAAACTGGAATATTGTCTAAATAACATTCAAATTGTATTTGGACATATACAAGGATTTAGGTAAAAAGTACATTAACTACAACTGTCTCAGTAGTTAAGAATAAAACTCAAAATAAGTTCCTTTATTACAGATGATATCATTTCACCTCAGTTTTCAGTAAAATATTGCTTTATATATTGATACTGATAGTATTTAAATTTCATTAATTTGGAATTCTCCATATGCAGAAGTTAAGACAGAGCTGGATGCAGGTTGTTTATTTGGAAGGTGGTCCAAGTGAGCAGAAGCAAAGGAGTAGAAACAACAAAACAGGGAAAAAGAAAAGTCATTTAAGAATGCATTGTTTAGCAATTTGCCACTATGAGTAACTGGGACTCAGTCTGACTAAAGTAGTTTTTAAATTCTTTCATACTTTTCTCAGCAAAGATGAAGTTTACTCCCCTTCTCCTTGGAAGGGTGGCTTCCTCCTGTGCTGTTTGGAGCTCTTGGGCAAGCTAGATGCTCTATCATAAGGACACTTATATATCATTGTAAAGAGGCTCATGTGGAAAAGAACTGGAGCCTTGACCTGTAGCCAAATGAGTAGATATAGAAGAGGATCTTTCAACCCCATGCGAGTCTTCATATGATTATAATCCAGATGGTGTCTTGTATGCAACCTCATGAAATATACTCAGCCACAACCATCCAGATAAACTGCTCCTCAATTCTTGACTCACAGAAACGGTGAGATAATAAATGCTTGTTCTTTGAGAAACAAAATTTTGAGGTAATTTGTATATGCAATACATAATTATGTACACAATGAGCACTGACAGAATATCTGTAAAGAAGACAAATCAGAAATTTACTCAGAATGACTGACAAATGAAGCAATTATTCACAGATTCTTGTTCTCTATTAGCCAAGGGTTGCCCATAGACCAACAGGGGCAAACTTCTGGTCTGATCTATGAGTGGCTACCTTGTGTGGGTCCTCAGTAAGATCTCCCAGCTTCCAAAAAAAAAAAAAAAGCCAATATAAAGCCAATATATTGAAAATTGTCTAACACAGCTGAGATGAGACAAAAATCATTAAAAACAACTGCTCCACAAGCCATGTGAGGAGCTCCACCCTATTTCATATGTTAAAAAACACGTATGAAAAAATGGAGAAGGGAATGTAATAAATTCAAATTACACTGAGAACGTTGGTTAAGATGATTTTTTTCTTCTACATTCTACTTTTAAGACTAAAACATTTAATATAAAAGAAAGTAGATTTTTATTCAGGGGATTATTTTTAAGAGATAACAAGCAAATAGCCAGAAACTACCTGGACAATGAAACTTACCTCAATCTATTGTAACTTCTATTACCTTTTCTATATTACTCTACTGTGATCAGAAAGCTCATCTCAAGGCAAAATTCTCAATTATCAAGAAAGATTGCAAATTTATACTAGATTGCTCTAGTCAAGTCAGCAAATATTATAAACAAATATTATAATATTAATGGTAATTACCTTTTATAGCTATGTACTGTGCACTTTTCAGGGTCATTTATACACACTTGAAAATCCTGAGAACACAATGTAAGACAGATAAAATATTTTGAGTCTATGAGCAAATGGAGCCCTGTATCTGCTCTGAGTTTAAATGAAAAAAAAAAATTCTGTTGACAGGAACAATTTTAGGTTTCACTGAAAATACAGTGTTCCCATGGAAAGAGTCGGTCCAAATCCTAAGCCACTCATATACTCAGGGATAAAAGTGGTTTCTGATAAAATATTTTAAAATTTTTGTTTCATTTGAATGTCCGCGTCTTCTAGTGTTGAAATTTCCCAAAAGGCACATTCAAGGAGTTATTATTTGAATGTTTCAGGACCCTGCCAGTGTCAAGAAACACACAACTTCACAGATAACTAATTTGGTTTTGCAACAGCTCTAACATCAAAACTTAAAATTAACCCCGGTTTTGTAAGACTTGCAAAGTGTCAAGCCTTTTGACATTTTGTTATTGTAATGATCTGAAATTACTTTTTTTTTTTTTTTTTTGAGAGTCTCGCTGTGTCACCCAGGCTGGAGTACAGCGGCGTGATCTTAATGCAACCTCTTCCTCCTAGCGAACTTCAAGTGATTCTTGCATCTCAGCCTTCCAGGTAGCTGGGACCACAGGTGTGTACCACCATATCCAACTAATTTTTGTATTTTTTGTAGAGATGGGGATTTGCTATGTTGGTTAGGCTGGTCTCAAACTGCTGACCTCAAGTGATCTGCCCGACGTGGTGTCCCAAAGTGCTGGGATTACAGGTGTGAGCCACTGCACACAGCCATCTTAGATATACTTAAAAAAAAAATTCAGCTGGGCACAGTGGCTCACAACTGTAATTCCAGAACTTTGGGAGGCTGAGGCGCGCAGATCACAAGGTCAAGATTTTGAGACCTGCCTGGCCAACATACTGAAACCCCATATCTACTAAATACCCAAAAATAAGCCGGGCATGATGGTGCACATTTGTAGTCGCAGCTACTCAGGAGGCTGAGGTAGGAGAATTGCTCGAACCCGGGAGGCAGAGGTTGCAGTGAGCTGAGATCACGTCACTGCACTCCAGCTTGGGCCACAGACAGTGCGAGATTTCATCTTAAAAAAAAAAAATTCTTCCATCCATCTTATGGCATTCTATTAGCAGAAATGCTCAATGAGCACTCTAATCCATTTTACATGCACTTGAAAACACCTTTCATTTAATGACGAAATTTCCTATTTCAATGAGATATTTCCTAAGTTTCTTCACTCATTCCTTATAAAGCATAGCTTCTGTATCTATCACTACCATGACCACCCATCTCTGGAAGAACAGTTTCTTCCAACAACTAGATATTCACTCCTACCTTCCACACACTAATATGACATTTTTAGATGTTTGAATATTTGTCTGTGTATTTGGACTCATACATATTTGTTAATAGACAAATAAGGTTATTTTCAAAAAGAACATATTTTATACTACTTTTTTTTGTGTGTGAACAAATAAGAAATATCTGAGTAATCCTAAAGGAGGCATTATGGTAGAGCTGTTTAATGTTTTACATTTGTATATTTTCAAATGCATTTTATTTTGATATATATGTACCTGTAAGTCCTATGGTGTGGGCGTTTGTGTACACATGTAGATAGACAGATAGACAAACATATGTACCTATGATATAGAAGCTATCACCATGGAGTAACAGGAGGAAGAATCCCAGAGAACTGAAGATAAACCAAATTAACAAGGCGACCAAAATTTCACATTACATAGTGAAAATGAGAATTTGTTTAATCTTAGAACAATACTAATATATACACATTTTAAAGGATATCTTAGGTTTTACAAAAGCACATTAGAAACTACGAGTTACGGTTTATGCCATGCCCTTCAATCCTAACATATATCATATTCTCTTAATGCATTCTTTATTTATTTTTTGACAGAGTAAAATTAATTTAATAAACTTACTTTCTAACTTTCTCAGTTTTTCAAAATGTCTCTCTTCATCCTCAATATATAAATCATTATCTTTTGAATGACCTCTCATGTAAACAATCTTGTTGATTTTCCCTTGATCAGCTTTAGCCAGTCTAACTTTGTCCAATCTCCATTGGCAATAGCATATGATTGAAACAATTCTCCAGCAGAACTTTTGTCAATTTTGAAAGATCCTACATCTATGACAAGATTTTAAATTCTACTCATAAGTTCATTTCCTTTGTATTTGCATTGTATTTTTTGCCAGTTCTCAAGTGTCTGATTCCTGATTCCTCAATGGGTGAGTAGTACTCAGTTACAATGCCTGTGAGTTGGGATTTATATTAAAAGTGAGAAGTTTTAATTTCTTGCATAAGCTTGTAACAGCACAATTTGGAAATCAGCAAAACTAACGAATACTCATAGAAAATATCTTTTGCACTTAATTACCTATATAATATGTAGTCTGAAATAACTATACTTCTCTAATTTTCCTCCTTTTACATAGATGGCTATACCAAAATGAAAGTCTAAAGGCATGGTGTTACTTTTGCCCATCTTGCCAAAAATCACAGCATGTAAAATATACTTTCTTTTCTAGATAATTGCCATTTCTAGAGTTTATTTTAACCTAAATTTTGAATATATATTCTGGTTTAGAATGGAATCAAAAATTTCTGAATGTTTAATCATGAGTAATCTCATCACTAGTATATCCAATATTGTGAGGATTTCTTCAGCATAAAGCAAGTATGCCTTCTGTAATTCTCCATGAATGAACACAAGTGAATTTAAAACCTCGCTGGCCACTCATCAGAAAAATCAGCTTATAATTAATAAATCAGTGCATAAACTGGACTCTAAGAAATTGTTTTAGGATGATTTATATCCAAATAATTGATTTCTTTTAAGAGGATCTGTGATTTCTATTAAGCTTTTTACAACACTGATCAACTATTCTGATCTTCCAATTACCTACGAAACATTTCCTGATGATCATTCTTTCTAATTTGAGATGTTGTTGTTAGAAAACTGAATGAAGGGAAAACACATACAAGCCCCAATTGTAGATACTGATTTACATAGTAGAATTATATTTATCCTGAAGAAGTACAGTAAGGAACATGCCATTAACTCTATAAAACTTATAGCTATGAAGTAACTGTGACAAAAAATATTTTTCTTTTTTTATTAATACATAATAGATGTTCATATATTGGGGGTACATGTGACATTTTTACACATTCATGTATCTATAAAGATCAAATCAGAATAATTGGAATATCTATCACCTTAAATATTTATCTTTTTTTAATGCAAGGAACATTCAAACTATTTTCTTTTACCTATTTTGAAATGTGCAGTAGATTACTGTTAACTACAGTAACCCTAGTAATCTATCAAACACCACATTTTACTTCTAACTGTACATTTGTACCCTATTTTTTCTTTTAACTGAGTAATTTTAATAAGATTTCTGAAGAATATAATAAAAAGCTAGACTACAGATATATTTGCTTACTTAATAAAAATAATGTTTTTGAAAAAAATTTATATAAAACACTTAGATAAGTTTTTCTTAATTTTATCTGGTCATAGTTTTAAAAGTGTTCCCAGGGTTTAAATAACATGGTTTCTAAAAGATCCTTTCAATCATGAATTCATAAATATCTACAGATAACCTAAAATCAGGCCCAGTTAAGTCTAGATGAAGGAATTTAAGAGGTTTACATATATAGATGACACTAGCAGATAGTTTCTGCCATTTGTGGAATGGTCATTCATGCTAAGCACTTTACATGTAACTTATTTCTCAACGTCACTGAGTGATGGCGCCTAAGCTCTGGCCAGAGACAGCAATAGGGCATCTGGTAAGGCCTCAGTGGTAAGTGGGCCTTGGCAATAAGCTGTGCTATTTTAGAGTAAAAACCCAGGGCAGTCTGTGGAGGGGCAAAGTGAAGACAAAGTGGGTTGGTTAGAATCCACGCTGGGGCAGGCTAGCTGTAAGGCCAATCCTATGCTCCCCAAGGTAGTGAGGCAGATGAGGAAGCTGGAATACGGTGGAAGTGAGGCAGCAGAGGGCAGAGTCTTTCTTCTACTGGATTTCCGAAACAGACAAACCAGCCAGGCAGGTAAAGACATGCTACTGTAACTGAAGTGTGATTTTTCAGCAGGAGCAAGTGAGAATCATATAAGCTTTCTTCGAGGATGGGAACGGGGGGTCAACATAAGGTTTGGGACAAGTAGATGTGTGTAGAACCTGGGCCACTCTAAATGTCTCAGCAGAAAAGTCCTCTGTCCACTCGGAATAACTTGCTATCTCTAGATATATTGATTATCTCACAGGGACATACCAATCATTCCCAACATGCTGACCTCCCCTGGACCCATGAACCGCTTTGAAAATATATAAATGTGCAAAAATCTCTAGCATTCCTATACACCAACAACAGGGATGCAGAGAGCCAAATTATGAATGACATCCCATTCACAATTGCTGCAAAGAAAATAACATACCTAGGAATACAATTAACAAGGGAAGTGGAGGACCTTTTAAAGAATAACTATAAACTTCTGCTCAAGGAAATCAGAGAAGACACAAACAAATGGAAAAACATTGCATGCTCACGGATAGGAAGTATCAATATCATGAAAATAGTCATATTGCCCAAAGTAATTCGTAGATTCAATGTCATTCCCATTAAACTACCATTTACATTCTTTACATAATTTAAGAAAAAAAGTAGTTTAAAATTCATATGGGACAAAAAAAGAGCCTGTATAGCCAAGACTATCAATCCTAACTAAAAAGAACAAAGCTGTAGGCATCTCACTACCAGACTTCAAACTATACTACAAGGATACAGTAACCAAAATAGCAAGGTACTGGCAATGAAAACAGACACATAGACCAGTGGAATCCAATAGAGAATTCAGAAATAAGACTGCACACTTATAACCAGCTGACAAAAACAAGCAATGGGGAAAATACTCTCTATTCAATAAATGGTGCTGGGAGAAATGGCTAGCCATGTACAGAAAATTGGAACTGGACCACTTCATTACACTTCACACAAAAATTAACTCAAGGTGGATTAAAAACAAGAATGTAAAACTCAAAAATATAAAAACCCTAGAAAATCTAGGCAATGGAATTCAGGACATAGGCATGAGCAGAGATTTCGTGACAAAAACACCAAAAGCAATTACAACAAAAGCAAAAACTGACAAATGGAATCTAATTGAACTAAAGAGCTTCTGCACAGAAGGAAAAAAAAAAAGCCTATTATCACGGTGAACAGACAGCCTTCAGAATGGGAGAAAATGTTTGCAATTTATCCATCTTCCAACAGCCTCATATCCAGAGTCTACAAGTAACTTACACAAATTCAGAAGAAAAACCCAAATGACCCCATTAAAAAGTGGGCAAAGAACACGAACATACACTTCTCAAAAGAAGACATTAATGCAGCTACCAAACATGAAAAAAAGCTCAACATCACTGATCAATAGGGAAGTGCAAATCAGAACCACAATGAGATACCATCTCATACCATTCAGAGTGGCAACTATTAGAAAGTCAAGAAACAGCAGATGTTGGTAAGGTTGTGGGAAAAAGGAATGCTTTTTACCCTGTTATTGGGAATGTAAATTATTTAAACCTTTGTTGAAGACAGTGTGGCAGTTCCCCAAAGATCTAGAAGCAGAAATACCATGTGACCCAGTAATGCCATTACTGGGTATAAACCCAAAGGAATAAAAATCATTCTATTATACACATGCACACTTATGTCCATTGTAGGACCAATCACAAAAGCAAAGATGCAGCATCAACCTAAATGCCCATCAATGATAGACTGGAAAATGTGATACATATACACCATGGAATACTATGTATTCATAAAAAGGAATGAGATCACGTCCTTTACAGGGACATGGATGGAGAGCTAGAAGCCATCATCTTCAGCAAACTAATGCAGGAACAGAAAACTATTGCAGGAACAGAAAACCAAACACCACACGTTCTCACTTCTAACTAGGAACTGAATGATGAGAATAAATACATGGACACGTGGGAACCTGTAGGAACAAAACATGCTGGGGCCTGTCAGTGGGGGCAGGGGGCAGAGAGAGAAAGAGAGTGTATGGAAGAATAGCTGATGGACTAGGCTTAATACATAGGTAATGGGTCGATCTGTGCAGCAAACCACCATGACACACATTTACCTATGTAACAAACCTGCACATGTACCACAAAACTTAAAATAATAGTTAATGGAAAAAAAATAAAAAAGAAATCATTCCTTCAGGTGAGAAGTGATTTGGCAAAAAAGAAAAAAAATTTTAAAGAAAAAAATTTCAAGTGTTCCTTTTTACAGTAGGATGGCATTTCTAGGTCACTTTTTTTAAAAAAAGAAAAAATAAAATAAATACAACTCCTCCAGGCACCCTGATGGACCAAAGCCAACAGAATTCAAATATACTGACCTTCAGGATACACTGAACGTTTCAGACAATCCCACTGTCCTAAACTGACAGTTCAAAAATATATAGGAGTGTATTCTGAGAAAACAACGATATGATATTTGAAAAATTAATTATTTATTTTGGAAAACAACAATGTTACACACAGGCAAACTGCTTTGAACTTTGTATATACATGTTGGGAAGAATGCAGACCCTTCTGAGCAAGGATAGAACTAAACTTTAAACAGAATCAGCTTATTTCTAAAACTGTGTTTATAGATAGATACATGCTACTTCTCTAAAGAAGCTATAACTAGATTCTGTTTTATATCTAAAATAGTGAGAATACAAATTATGCTTGCAATAGAATACACAAATAAATTAAATGATTAAAATTAATAAATGTATAATGTTGTAATTATTAAGATCTGTGAATTGTCCTTCCTCTAGTTACCTCCACAGCAAAAAGCTCCTGTCTTAGTTCAGGCAAGTTTTCTCTCTGTTTTTCATTTTCTTTTAATTTTTTAACATGTGTCTTTTTCATTATTTGGGAGAGTTCTAGAAAGAGCAAGACACCTTGCCTGTGTTCTTTTTAGACTATTTCACCCTGAGACAACAAAATCCTCCCTGATACATCTATCTCATGAATATTTTGTAGTGGGGGTTTAAAGCCATGGCCTCAAAATATTAAAATGCAGTCATTGCAAGCAATTCTCTCTGAATATATCTTTCCTCTGGGATTTTTAAGAGTGTTAAGAACATGGTGCTGGTGTTTCTACTTCCCTACCAAATGCTGTTTTAATGTTACCAAATACCAACATCTTCAAGCCACTCATTTTGTCTTTAACCACTTAATGTGTTTAACAGTTGTTTCGTTGGTTTAGTAAATTCTTCCCTTGTTTACCTCCCTGCCTCCTCTAGTAGATTTTTAGGGTTGACTTATGGGGAAGGGTCTTTCCTCTGCTGTTCTCATGATAGTGATTGAGTCTCACAAGAACTGAAGGTTTTCAAAAGGGGACTCTATCTTTGCCTGCTGCCACAGACTAGGTGACTTGAACAACAGAAATTCGTTGTCTCACAGTTCTGGAGGCTATATGTCCAAGACCCATGTGTGGGCAGGATGACAGGATTCGTGTCCTCTGAAGCCCTCTCCCTGACTTGTTGTGGGAGACGGTCTCCTCCCTATGTCATTGCATGATCTTCCCTCCATGCGTCCTTGTGTCTCAATTTTCTCTTCTTATATGTACACCACCCATGTTGGATTGAGGCCCGTCTTCGTGACCTCATTGTACCTTAATTACCTCTTTAAAGGGCCTGTATTCAAATACAATCACATTTCGATTTACTAGGTGTTTAGGATTTCAAGATATAAATTTTTAAGGAACAAAATTTATATCATAACATTTCCCTCACAACCAGAAGAAAAATTCTAGGGATACACTGACAGGAAAAAAAAAAAGTAAAGAGAGAAATTTCTAGGTAAAGCTAGACATTCAAACATATTCTCAAACCTTAAAGCAGGTTAGAAAACTATTGAAATAAATTTTCAGAAACTTCATAAATGTTTCTGTTTTCAGGCATGAGTATTATACATAAATATACATCTTTCTTCATCCATTCTATGCCTTTTATAATTGTGCTCAGTTATAAGCATTATACAGACTTTTTCTCATTTCTTAATATACAAGCCTCGAAACATTCCATGAATTAAAAAGCATTTTGCAGTTTTTAGTGAAAAGGCATTGCATGCGAGGCCCTTACACTAAAGATTAAAATTCATGCAAAGTATTTAAAAAGACATTATTAAGCTTTATGATGAAAATAAAACAAAAATAGCTTTTTGTTCTTTTCTTGTTCTTTGTAATCAATCACTAAACACATTTAGTGTCTCATTTTAGATAAATGCCAATGGAAAACAAATTTCATAATCCAAGATCAGCTGTCCTATTCAGGAGGCACTTAGCACTTCTGGATCCTATTTTACCTTAACGATATGACATTTCTACTTTACAAAAAATGTTCAGTTAAGGTTGGGCACTGTGGCTTATGCCCTTAATCCCAGCACTATGGGAGGCCGAGGTGGGTGGATCACCTGAGGTCAGGAGTTCAAGGCCAGCCTGATCAACATGGTGAAACCCCATCTCTACTAAAAGTATAAAAATTAGCTAGGTGTGGTGGCAGATGCCTGTAATCTCAGCTACTTGGGAGGATGAGGCAGAAGAATCACTTGGACCCGGGAGGCAGAGGATGCAATGAGCCACTGCACTCCAGCATGGGCAACAGAGTGAGATTTTGTCTCAAAAAAAAAGAAAGAAAAAGAAAGAGAAAGAAAGAAAAAGAAAGAAAGAAAGAAAGAGAAAGAAAGAAAGAGAAATAAAGAAAGAGAAAGAAAGAAACAAAGAAAGAGAAATAAAGAAAAAGAAAGAAAGAAAAAGAAAGAAAGAAAGAAAGAAAGAAAGAAAGAAAGAAAGAAAGAAAGAAAGAAAGAAAGAAAGAAAAAGAAAGAAAGAAAATGTTCATTTGAAATAAAAGTCTGCCTAACCAGGTAGAGCAGGCAGATTTTTTTCTTTTTTCTTAACTCCAAAGCTGTATCTTCACAACGGAAGTACTTTCTATTACTCCATTCTCATGATGCTGATCACATACCTCAGACTGGGAAGTTAACAAAAGAAAGGGGTTTAACCGGATTCACAGTTCCCCGTGGCTGGTGCAGCCTAACAATCACGGCGTTAGGCAAGGAGGAGCAAGTCCTGTCTTGCATGGATGGCAGCAGGCAAAGATATTGTTTGTGCAGGAAAACCCCACTTCTGAAAACCATCAGATCTTGTGAGAATCATGCTGGAAGGTCTTCCTGCGCTGTTCTCGTGATAGTGACAGCACAGGAAGACCCTCCCCCATAATCCAATCGCCTCCCACCAGGTCCCTGCTACAACACGTGGGAATTAAGATTTGGTGTGGACACAGCCAAACCATGTCAGGCTTATAATACTTTGCCAACTTTACAGGGTACAGATTGTATGGTCTAGTAAGAAGACCAAATCAATGAATGGGTTCCACACATCAAAATAGCATCAGAAGGCGATGTTTTGCTTTCCCTCTTTCTCTCTCTCATAGAGATATTGTGGTGGTGGTGGTGGGGTGGGGGTGAAGTCCACTTTCATACTTTAAAACATTTATTGTGTAAAGCAGGGGTCCCCAATACCTGGGCTGTGCACTGGTACATGTCCATGGCCTGTTAGGAACTGGGCTGCACAGCAGGAGGTGAGAGGTGGGTAAGGGAGCATTACCTCCTGAGCTCTGCCTCTTGTCGGACCAGGAGCTGCATTAAATTCTCATGGGAGCATGTACCCTATTGTGAACCTCACATGCAAGGGATCTAGGTTGCGTGTTCATGAGAATCGAATGCCTTATGATCTGAGGTGGAATAGTTTTATCCCCAAATAACCCCTGACTTCCTCCTCCCAAATGTGTAATAAAATGTCTTTCACAAAACCAGTCCTTGGTGCCAAAAAGGTTGGGGACTGCTGTTATAAGGATGAGATAGCTGTTTCTATTACTGTGTCCACAAAAAGAACAATGTAGTTAGACTGGAAATAACCTGAAGACAAAAAGATCCTGGCTACTTGATGCCATCATCGAGCTGCTGAAAGAAATCTGGAATCACCAATTCCTAGGTTTCGTATTTTTGGGAAAAAAATAAATCTGTATTGTTTGTCCATGAGTCAGTTTGTTGTTCTGGTGGTTTCTTAAAGTCAAAAGCATCTTGATTTAGAACACTTTTGTTTTAAATCTCACTCATAATTTATCTTTATATTTAACATTCATTTTAAGAAACTATATTTACTAGTTTTCAAAGAACACATAGAAATAATTATATTTGAAAAATTATGATAGCTGAGATTTAATGTGCCATTATATATTATGCTCTGTATTTCCCCATGGTTGTACACACATATTTTCTTATATTTACAACTGACATATCCTTTTCTTCCCCTAGCATATAAGGTTATTCTACTGTGAGTGGGGATGAGGCATATGCTATAGCCCTTTCTGTGCTGTGCTCTTGTCTCCGTGTCATTTTGTCCACATTATTTATTTCACCATATAGAGTTTTCCTCTTCCTTGAAGAAACAGTAAATGAAATGCTGCCTGTGAGGAGAACCTACATTCAGTTTTCAAGTAGCCGAGGTTCCTGCCAGTGAGTTAACACTTGTCCAGCTAATGCATTACTAAAAACCAAACAAACTACAACAACGAAACCTATGTATCTAGTATTTTCATTCTCTCTTCATCCTTTCTCCACGTTGAGAGGATAGAAGAAATGTGCAACGCTTCCTTTATTAACAGATAGTACTGAAGAAAAGACAACTTTTCAATTTCTCTTAATTGGTCCAAATGCACCCATTTCCTTTCTTGGGGAGAGAAGACATATGCTTTTATCCATAGAATGACTGTATAATTTGCATCTAAATTTAGATATTAGGTTGGTGCAAAAGTAATTGCAGTTTTGCCATCACTTCAATGGCAAAACTGCAATTAATTTTGCACTGACCTGATACTTTGGAGGTTTAAAGTAGGTCTTACCGTTAATTGCCCTAGGCCAAAAACAGGAATAAACAAAAAGAATTTCACACCAAGTGGTATGTATGGTCAGCCTATGTATAAAGTATCTATGCTATTTGGATGCTTGACATCTTTCCTCTAAGGAAATCTCATGTGGTCCTGGGCAGAGTTGGGGGTGAGTGTAGGTGTAGGGAAGTGTGTAATGTTAACAGTGATAGCCCACCAAATATAACTTGATATGGTTTAGCTGTGTCCCCACCCAAATCTCATTTTGAATTGTAACTCTCACAATTCCCACATGTCATGGGAGGTGACCCAGTGGGAGGTAACTGAATAGGGGGGTGGGTCTTTCTTGTGATCATGAATAAGTCTCACTAGATATGATAGTTTAATAAGGGGGAGTTTCCCTGCACAAGCTGTCTCTTTCTTTGCCTGCTGCCATTCATGTAAGATGTGACTTGCTCTTCCTTGCCTTCCACCATAATTGTGAGGCCTCTCCAACCATGTGGAACCGTAAGTCCCTTAAACCTCTTTCTATTGTAAATTACCCAGTCTCAGGTATGTATTTATTAGCAGTGTGAAAATGGACGAATACATTCTATAAGGGATTAAAGCGATCCAAGCTGGTTAATCCAAAAATTGGTTAATATATTTCCTGTAATTTTGTTTGCTTTGGGGTGAGAATTTTACTCAAATGGTATTAATTTAATTTTTATATGAGGTAACCTGATTTTTCTTTTGAATTGTAGCCTAATATATAGCAGCTATTTTTCCCACCATATATACACAGTCTGTGTTTCAATAAAGTCATTATATACAGGAGAGCAGAATCAAAAGATAGAGAAATAATTTATGGACAGAGTTATTCTTGGATCCAGCTGTGCTTGAAATCAGCATCATAATGGAGTATCTCAGTTTTATTAGCTATAAAAATTCTATATATGATTTAATTAGGCAAAGTTAATTTTTTTCTTGTAGTTGACAGTATTAAAATAGCATTTTTGTCACCTTAGGATTTAAAAGAATTGGGATGGAGTGAAAAGGGTGAGAATGAAGAGAGTAAGAGGAATTAAGATAGGAAATTATTTCTATTGTGAGGCCGAATCATGATGAAAATGTATGAATTTTTATTTTTTAATGTGCAATATGCTTTTAGGAATGCATACTCTGGAGATAGAAACTATATTCACAAGAATTATTACAAAGCTAATACATTCTGGAGATTTATACTTATGTTAAACCATTTTAAATACACTAATATCCAGAGAAGTAGTAGAATTTTAGATTATGATATTATGAAAAGATGATGAGCAGGGAAACTATATATGCATGGAAAAATATGTTTGAAAACCAATTCCTGATTTCAGCCTATCTGAATTGATATAAATGTATATTTTAATGCAGTGAAATAATGGTTTGGGTTCTCTTACCTGGCAATTGCTAACTATAGCTCATGTCATATTCTCAGAGTTAGTGCAATAATTTACCTGTGCCAGACAGCTCTGAATAAAAAAGAAGCATATTTACTGGATGGGAGAAATTTCTACATGAGTCTACAGGATGCAGCATCAGCATGTCAGCTGTCTGAACTCTTTTATTCGTAGTTATTTTCTGTGTAAAATTTTATTACTTTTTAAAAAAATCTCTAATCACATTTAATGAGTAAACAAATTGAAATAATCACTTACTATTCATTCATCAGATTATTATCTTACACCAACTATCCTTTAAGAAGTAGCTAAATTTCTTTGGAAAACTAAATATTGTTTACCATTTCTCTTTGCCACCAGACTAATAGAAAGTTTCAGGTATATCTCACTGCTAAAACCCAGGCTGCACACTAAGCAATTGGGAGATTGAAAGGAACACATCATTATCCGAGCAATGAAACATTGAAAATCAGACACTGGAGCAGTCATGTGTTTGAATCAACAAATAAAACAGAAGCATTAAGATTTCAATGAGGTGCTTAAACAAATTAAAGTAGAACGATTTTAGACAAATTACAATATTGAATTCTCTCTGGGAACATCATTCCCGTATGTAATCATGGATCTGAAATTGACTTCATGGGAAATTCACCAGACGACCATTTTCTAATTTAACAGAAACCAAGAAACAGCAGTATGCAATAGTAAGGGTGTGCAATATTAAGAGTCAGAGTTTTAAAGTTCTTGACATCAGATGGCAGGAAGATGAATAAGATCACTGAGAATTAGACATGTGACCTTCATAAATGGCAGATGTTTTTCATCTATAAATATTCATAAGCTTTTTCATCTACAATATTAGGATTACATTAGAACCAAAATCATAGGTCTTTTTAAAGATGAATGTAAATAATGTCTAATAATGAAAAAAAATTTATTAGAATGCTGTCAAAAATAAGTGACTTTTAAATTCTCTTTTATTGTTCCCTTTTATTGCTGTGATTGTTGTTACTGAATAATTATTACATTTATATTATTAATAATAGTGCAAAAGGCATAATGTTGAGATGAATAAGGTAAATCTGTCTTCATTTGCTCAAATACTCTAAAAGAAATACAGCTTGCTATTCTTATGATCACAAAGTATATTTTTCAATCTTTTAATGTTTCTGCTAAAATAGACAATGTGTTATAATATTAGAGAGTTACGGGTAACAAGTTTGAAATATTAATATTGAAAAACTATCCTAGAAAGTAATAATTATTTGGGGATCCTAAATTCTCAAGGAGGCTGTACTTCTTACGTCACAGCCACAGACTGCCAGAAAAAAGAGAATCAAGAGAAACTGGCAGGGTCTACAGGGTATTTTCTAACCTAGTCGCGGAAGCACCACTTCTGCTCTGTTACTTCAGTTGATGCATAGAAACATATATCATATATATAACCCTAAAATCTATCTTAAGTTGTAGATGAGCTGTCAATAAAGAATAATAAGTATACATGATCAATTTTAGTAAAATACATGAAAAAAGGAAAAAAAAATAAGTGAATCATACATTGGACTCATTATGAAGATTTCATTTCTCTAGACATATGATTCTGACTCATATAATGGTAATTTAAAGAGACATTTAACCTTCTTTTCCCAAACATTATTATAAGTACATAATTGTCTGCTTTCAGATGTTTATGAAGCTTGAGATATTTGTGAGAAAATTCTTTATAAATGCTGAGTTGCATTGTTCCTCATAAGCATAATAATACTATTAACGTGTGATGAGTTCTTGGAGTATTGCCTAGTTTACACTTCTTTGTGCAGGTTACGACAAAAATTTGTAAGGAATTTTAATAAAGGTGAAGAAACAGTAGTGATGGAATGTCAAAGAAGATTCTAATAAAGATGTAAAAGAGTTTATTTTTTCCTATTTTTCAACTTATAAAAGAAACCATTTACTCTGTAACTACAAGATACATTCTACTTCAAGCAGTAATATTTATAAAATTTTGTAGTGAAGTAACTACATGTCAAAAACATTTCATATAAAAAATGTAAACTACGTCACTTGAAAATTCTTCATGATATCATTCCTATTTTTATTCACCAAATTTTAGTAAAGTACATCCCGACAAAAGCATTTCTAAACAAAAATGAGTACAAACAACAGTAATACTGAGAAAGGTCAAAATTAATGCAAAAAGAACATTCTAATATGAAAGACAGTTTTTAAATAAACACAAACACAAATATAATGGGAAAGAGCTAAATACTGAATTTCTAGAAGTAAGTTATTTAAACTCTACAAGACAGAATTATCATCTTAATAGAGGAAATATTGTTTTGGAATTATTATGTTCATTTTGAATACTCTGCTATTAAATAAACAAATACTTATGTACAGATTTTCTATATATAGAAATTATTACAAAGGAAGGATGCTTTATGGCGTTATACTGATGATTATCACTTATGTGGCAAGATTATGGCTGACACTTTTTATTTGTTCAATCCTTTAAAAATATTTTGATTATAAACATATATTGTTTTCATAGTCAGAAAATTAATAAATTATATTAAAACTCAGTTAAATAATGAAAAAATAACCATTATTATTTTTCAAACATTTTTTTCTTAACCAGAGGTTTTAATCAAATGGCATTTGTCATTCTTTATCGGCAAAATTGTTCAACTGATTCCTCACAGATAGGAAACTTTTTGCTTATTTAACCTCTAGTTGGTGTTCATAAGGATTTATAGAATGAATGAGTGCCTTCATGAATAAATAAATGGTTTTAAGGAAAATACAAGCTTCTATAGAAAAAATATCTAATTTTCTGACATTTGTCTACTAATAATTGATGTGATCAAGCCAATTGTCCTGTAAATTACAGGGTACTTATAACCATTGTATAGCCAGTTATGCTGAAATGGTTGATTAATCAATCATGTATTTTGCATACAAATCTTGTGTTCACTGGGTCCAGCTAGGTAATATGGTTTCTCATACACTCATAGCCTTCTAATGGCTGGTACTGATGTTATCTCACCTGCCTGGTATTTGGACTGAAAACACTAAAACTGGGGCTGATACAGCTGAGCTTCTTGCCCTACTCCTGGTCTTACTAGTTAGTTTCTCTACATCATGGCCTTGATGTAACTGCACGGCTTTTGAGACAGCCAGAGACTCCCAGAAAAAGAACATCAAGAGAAAGTGGTGGAAGCTAAAAGGCGTTTTCCGACCTACCCATGAAAGCATCATTTCTGCTCTATTATTTCTGTCTCTATTGGTTGAGGCGATCATAAAATTCTGTCTGTGTTTAAGGGAGTGTCATAGTATAACTTATTGGTAAGAGGAGTAACAGATAATGTGGGAATATGTTCTAAAACCACTACAGTCTATAGGTTAAAGTACAATGGTTTATGGACACTTAAAAAGCTGATTAATTATAAATTAACACAGTACTTCTAAGAATCGAATCAAATCATGTGGAAATGTCAGATAAACCAAAATTGAGGCAGAATCTACAAGGTAAATGATTTATAGTCATCAAAAAGGAAAGGTCACAAAAGAAAGATAGGTTGATGAACTGTTCAGAAGATACAAATACTAACTATAATTCAGGAATGGATTCTAGAGGGGAAAAAGTAGAAATGAAGGAAAGCTGAAAATAATTTTATTGAGATGATTTATGAAATTTCAGTAAGGCTTGTGAATTATAAAATAGCATTATATGGAATTTAATATCTTAATTTTGATAATTTGCCAAGGTTATATAATTGAATATTATTGTTCTTAGGAAATGATTAAGTATTTAGGGGTAAGGCTCTGAATGTCCACAAATTTTCTCTCATGGTTCAGGAAAAATTTGTAAGCACTTGGGTGTGTATGGATGTATTTTGCACTTTCTTATGCATAGAGAAAGAGATAAAACAAGAAAGAATGATTTAGCAGATCTAACAGTTAAGAGTTGATGAATCCAGAGAGAGTATGCAAGCATTTTTTTTTCCTATTACTGCAATTTGCCTATAAGTTTGAAATTATAATAAAATTTTATGAAAAAAAGACATTTTTCCATCATAAAACTTCACCACCAAACACACTCAACATTCCAGATTTTACCACTATAATTTTGAGTTATGACCATATGTGTTAAATCCATATTTGTAACTTTAATAATATAGTTCACATATAATATTAGGATTCTATATATTTATATAACTGCTTCCTTTTTATAGAAATAATAATTGCTTCTCATTTTTGTTTGCTTTGTTTTCTATTTTCCTATCACAATTTATCTTAAATATATGACAAATCACTGTCCAAGACAAAAATGTGAATATCTTTCTTTCAGAAAGTGATGGAAGAGTGGACAAAAAAATAAAATTTTAACATGTATATAATACATGATTAAGAAATTTGATCTAAAAAATATGTATCTACAATGATGGGCCAAGGAAACAGAATATATTTTGTGAGGGTGCCATTGATTACTCACAGATGTTAACCATTTTTTAAGTATCAGAGAAATTTTATAATTTCCCCAAATCAGAAATCATTTAGAAAAAAAATTTTAAAATAAAAATTTAATACAATTTGATGTTGAACAAAATTTCACAGATAACAGAAATATTTCCATTGGGAATTTGAGAAAATACTGTTAAGAAGTTAATGAGCTAAAGAGAAAACATAAATTTAAATAATAATCTATATGTAAAGCCATGCTACTACTACATAGCAAAAACTCTGGTTTAGTGAAACATTCTCAGAGAAAATTAAGTTTTTAATGCATATATTAGAAAATATTAAAGTAGAATTAAGTAAACTAAATATTTAACATAAGTAGCTATAAAATAAATAATATGAACTAAAATTATATTAACAAAAGTGGTAACACATGTGGTAACACGTGACAGCTATCAAACATTAATTTAAAAATACTCAACAAAACCAAAATTTTTAGTTGTTGCATTTATCCCATTATCAATGAGTAGAAAACTTTTGGCCAGTATGATTAAAAATAAAGAGAAATCACACAAAGAAATAAATAATATTAATTACATGAAAGATGAACAGATGAAAATGTGGATTAAATCAAAGATTCATAGGAGAATTTAGTTTTCTACAGCAGTATGCTTGTAAACCTATATTAAATAAATATTTTTTCAAAGAAAATAAACTTTCAATATTATTTTGAGGAAAGGTAGAAAATTGGGAAATACAAATTGTCACAGAAGACAGTAAATATATTGACTGCCTACAGAGTCACCAAGCCTGAGCTATATTACCATGTGTGTTACAAAAATTTTGAGAAATATGTAAATTCATGTTGTATAAACTGTCTCAGAACATAGAAAAAAAGGTTGTTTTTCACATCTGCATACAAGCCTAGAGTAACCTGATAATAAAATCATGAAGTTAAGCACATTTACCCACTAAAATAAATTATAAACATAGCTTGGAAAATCATGAAGAAATCACAAACAAAAAGACCACAGCAATATATTAAAAATAATTAAATATGAAAATGTATCTTCACATTTATTGTTTGATAGAAGAATACATACAACTTTATTGTCTGACAATAGCTCTTAAATAAGTTATGATTTACCTATATTATGAAATATATTGTTGTTATGAAGGAGTCAATTTATCTATTTATGTAGACAGATGCCCAAGATATGATTAACTAAAAAAGCCTGTAACTTAAAAATTGGTTCCAATGTCTTTCTAACTTAAAAAAAGAAAGTCCACATGAATATTATAGATAGATAAATGCTTATAGAAATGATAGAATGCTTACATATCCCTCTGTTAGTTGTAATTATTCTGGAAAAAAGACTAAATAGTTGCCAGGGGAAAGATGTTATTTTAAGAAATTTTATAGTCTATAGTTCTATATTACTTGAATCTCTCATATTGAGAATGTATCTATATATTACATGTGCAGTTTAAAAATTATGTTTGTTTTTCCTAAAGTATCTAAAAGTAAGGCATTAGAGAGTAGATTCATGAGAATAATCAGAACAGAGGGAGAGAGAGAATATGAAAGATAGTAAAGTAAACTAAATGAGAAAGGAAATAAAACAATGAGGCAAGCAACAAACTTGTAAAAATATAAAATACATATCAGAGAAATTTTCAATATTGTTAACATAAGAGATTTTATAAATCACTGAGAATGGAAAAATAGAACAAAATCAATATGAACATAAAGATATATTAGTGAACAATAAACCTAATTAAATGTTTCCTCTCATTTGTAATTTTAGTAATCTACAGTTACATAAAATAAGACATACTTTTTATTATATTGCTTATCAAAAGATTTTGCTGTTATTGTTTAATGTTGAGATAAAGTTGTGTTACTTGGGATGACACTGGCATACAGGCACTCCCAAGTATACTGGTGGGAATGAAAATTAGACCTTGACAATAGGTTTTAAAAGCTTACAAAAGTGTGCACTTACCTTGAAGGAGCAATTTCCTTGACAAGAACTTACTCTAGAAAAGTTATTCTCAAAAACACAAAGATGAAGTAATGAAATGATTTTTAGTAGTCAGAATTCTAAGGTGACCCATAGTCATGCATATACTCTTCTCTTGAGTATAGATGAAGCTTACTAATATTATGAAATGTCACTTTGTGAACAAGTTATATGACAATAGGGAAATTATCCGTGGGTGGGCCTTAACCTAATTAGGTGAGCTCATTTAAAAACAGCATTTCTCTGATGGAGCACAGAAGGGGCAGAAAGATTCATTCTGGCTGGTCTGGAAGGAAGCAATAATTTGTGTTGTGAACATGAGAGCAAGGACCAAGCAATGCATCTAGGAACTGAAAGTATTTTCTACCTGACACAAAAATGAGAACCTCAGTCCTACGACTATAAGGAAATGAATTCTGCCACCATCCACTGAGGCTGGAAGGGAACCCTAAGGCCTACAGAAAAACTACAACCCCAGAAAAACACTCTGATTTTAGCTCAGTAAGACTCTAGACAGAGAACCAGCCATGCCATGCCTGAACTTCTAGTCTATAAAAACTGTAAGAAAATAAATTTCTGTTGTTTCATACTTCTAAATGAGTGATCATTTGTTATTCAGCAACATGAAACTAATACTATATTCATGAAATCATCATTTATGGTAGAAAGCAAATGAAAACTCCCTCTACATGTAGCAATAAAGAACAGGTAATCAAAATATGACATACTACATACAGCAATTAACTCTCATGTTTGCAAAGCCTATTTAGAACCTTTGTAAGAACTGTGTATAAAATTCCATGTGTGTGTACATATATGCGTGTTTGTGCATTTTGCACACATTCATACATTTTACATTGCATATTATTCATTAGGGGCTGAATTGTACCTCTCAAAATATATATTTGAAGTCCGAATTCTCAGTACCCAGGCATGTAACCCTATTTAGAAATAGAATCTTTGCTGACAAAGGTAAGATGGGGTTATTAGAGCAGACTCTAATCCAATCTGACTGGTGTCCCTATTGAAATGGGAAAATTGGGCTAAACAAAGAGAAATGCACCAAGGGAAACCTATCTGGCCACAGGGAGAGCACCATCTATAAGGCAAGGAATGCCTGATGCTATCAGAAGCTCCTAGAGAGGAAAGGAGCTTTCCCTTACAGTTCCCAGCAAAAAATCAACCCTGACAATACCCTGATTTCAGACTAGCACCAAACTGTGAAACAACAAATTTCTTTTGTTTAAACCACCCAGTTTGTGATAGTTTGTTATGGCAGCCAGGAAAGTGATACACGAACCTCTATGCTCATGTTGGTACCTTTATGTTCATGTAGATGGAATTGCAATAAAATTTAACAGTGACTGTCTCATTTACTGGGAATATATTTACATGGGTTAATATGCAATTTTTAATATTTGGCCACATTTAACCTATAAACATGGCAATTTCATGTTTCAGTTTATTAATTTGTTTTATATATTTTTTGCTCATATTATTTGTTTTAATTTTTTTTTAATTTTTTTGAGACAGGGTCTTGTTGCCCAGGCTGGAGGGCAGTGGCATGACCATGGCTCACTGCAGCCTCAACCTTCTGGGCTCAAGCAATCCTCCTACTTCAGCCTTCTGAGTAGCTAGAACCACAGGCTCACACCACCATGCCCAGCTAATTTTTTTATTTTTTGTGGAGATGAGGTCTTGCTATTTTGCCAAGGCTGATCTCAAACTCCTAGGCTTAGGTGACCATCCCACCTCTGCCTCCCAGAGTGCTGGGATTATAGGAATGAGCCACCACACCTAGCCTCCTCTTAATTTTTGAAGTTTTTATAATATGCATTATTTCCATAGACAAATAAATTTGATAATCACAAAAAGTAGACAACCCTCTTCAAATAAGCAAACGCTGGAGATTATTTATATTCATAAAGATGTTCAATAAAGATGAATTGCTAACTTGTTAAATTATTTCCTTTTCTGTATTTTGTTTTCTGCATTCAGTCGCTTCATATTTACCTTACATTTCATAGTTTATGCATTATTTGTATATCTGTCATGTTTTAAACTGAAATATTAGAAATAGACATTATTGGAAACAGCAGTTTTCTGTTTCTACTAGAGCAAAATAACTAATGGGAGATGAATATTAATAGACTATGCACTGATTTTTTCTTATAAAACTTCATTGTCTTACAAATTAATGATAGCTCTCACTTTTGTGAATAATATGCATATCTCTACTTGCTAGTGTTGATTCGATCATTCAATAATCACTTAATAATTCATCAAAATCCAAAAATGGGCTAAGAAATAAGCTAGTGCTATCTAGTGGAAAAGACAGGCATCAAACAAGCAATTACAGAAATTTATGGTCAGTCTTATAATGGGAAATACGAATTACATGGAACTAACCAAGTCAAAGGTGAATAAAATGCCCTCTGAGGAAGTGATTTGTAAGGTGAAGTTTTCCAATTTATGCAAGATAAGTAGAACCAAGCTGCAGAGGGAGCTGGGAGTTGTCCTGTATAGAATGTAGATTAAAAATAGAACAAACGTCATTTGACAAAGTTCTGTGATTTTAGTTAAAACACCTGAAAAAGTGTTATGATACTACTCTCTTTTAAATACATGATTTCTTTTGACATCAATCTTGATTTGTTAGAAATATTTTCAAATCTGCATTTTCTGTCAAGAATAAATCTCATTAACTGCTCCACTCCAAATGGCCACTTCTGTCACTGCAAATTTATATAGGGACAGCTATACATTATTAACAAGCTATGAAAAGTCACTGGCTAAATGTCACCAAAGCTGAGATTTAGCTGCACCTTGGGATTCATATAGCAAACAGTTTAGTTTTAATCATCCCGGACCACAAGATGTCTTGACATTTGAGCAGCAACTTTTTCCTCTTTAACTTGCACTGGAATCAGACCTCTATTATCTCAGCCATAATTTTTAGCTTAAGCTGTGATAGAAAGTTTTACTTTCTAAATTAAAAACGTGAAAAAAATCGATCCATCAAAGAACTTATCATTCATTTAATCAACGCTCACCTGCAGCCCTCTTCCTCTTCATCCTCCACCTCAAGAAAAGTGATCAAGGACAGCTATAAAATTCAGACATCTTTAGACCTGCCAGAAATTTTTTGAGCTAAATGCTTTCCTGTTACATTAATACCTACAAGAAATGACCTTGCTGAACTGCATGAAGAGAGGTGATTGATTTTATGGTGAAATACTTTTGATTTTGATAAAATAAATAGGTTTCACATTTATTAAATATGCTTTTGAATAATTTTCTGCTCAAGGTCTAATAATGTTATTGGGATAGCAATCTTTGATGCCTACAAAATGTCTAAATTTATTAGTATTTTATATAAAATATCTAATGCATGATGTTAGAAATCTGAGTCTTATTAACATCTATCATTTCAGCCCTTCATTGTGGAGCATTCACAGTAAGTCACATAGTAACTAGAAAAAATGGAAAACAGACATATCAATAAAGAAAATGTATATTTTGCTATACATGTGTCTCTCATAACATCACGTTATATACCTTAAAACGGTCATTAATGCAATTCTAAAAATGCATCACGAAACAAGTTCTGAGCAAACAAATATGACTGACTTACTCATAATTTTTCTATGTATATAATAAGTTATGGATGAGCAATTATTAAAAATACTTACAACATTCCTCTATTTCCATATTATCAGGACTCACATATATTTAAAAATAAATTTTATTTTGCTTCTTGTGTATTTCTATTTATTTTAAGAAGACAATACATAAATAACTATAGTCTTTTAAAGTATTTAAATATAAAATAAACAGGAATAGTTAGGGGCTGGGTATCCTGAAAACACATAGATTATGAAACTGAAATAAAGATGACATTTTTTTACACAGAGATCCTAGGAATATCAGTTTACCATTCCATAGTATCTTATGAATAGATATCTTGCCTTTTACAACTTATAATTGTCTTCAGAAAACAGCTTATGGTCAAATAAATTGGCTTCTTATTGGTTTCTATCATATAGCTCTTACTTTAATCTAGTAATAAATATAATATGGTCCATAATGAATAGTATAGTTAATGCAAACATCAAAATCAAAGTAAATAATAGAGTTTAAAATTGGGCACAACATTGGTTCTTAACTCCTTTATAAGAGTTGACACCTAAAAATATGTCAATTTATAATGTGTCTACTTTTTATTTTACCAAGGAATACATGAGATGGGAAATTGTCTATGGTTGTCTTCATCTCTTTGATGATAAGTTAAGAGCATCATTTTTATGTTTGTTTCTATTTTCTCTTTTTCTTTTATGAACAACATTCAAGGAGTATTTGTCAATTACCTATTATGTTATGAGGTACTATAGTAGGTTTCATACAATGATGAACACCATGGACAAGATCTTTGCATATATTACAATCAAATACAGAGAGAAAAACAAATATCACAGAAAACACGAATGCTACTATGTTTTACAACGGTGTCTAATGAGAGATACAACTTTACTGAGTGGGTGGGTGGGGGGTGGAGAGAAATTTTCCTATACCTGTTCTTTTGAGAGTGAGTTAGGGGAGCATTAGCAATTATTCTGGAATAACAGGCTTAACTCGGGCACATATTTTGTCAACTACTCCTACAGCCTTGACTGATTGATGGAGAATATTCTAGGTCCTGGAAACCTTTCCAGGACAGGAATAACTTAGTTGGAATTCTCCAGAAGCCAGACCTTGAGCAAAGAGTTTTAGTGGAAGTAGTTTTTTAGAAGATATAAAACACACTTAAATTTGAGTAAGTTGGTAGATGAAAGAAAATTTAGAAAATGAAATTAAGTCAACTACTGAAGTGGGTGCTTAGGGGTTATTACCCCAGGAACCTACGGTCAACCATAAAAAGCACACACTTCAGAACTATCCCACCTGATGGGCTGAGAAAGCTAAGGTATGTATACTCAAACTTCCATCAGTAATTGTTGAGGGCTGCATCCTGAATTGGGAGGATGAGAACACAAAGGATGTTAATTCCCTAGAATTTCTGTTCTGCTTTGCATGAAAGCAGTTTCTGAGAGCCCTCAAGCTCACAGATAAATAAACAGTTGGCTAGAAATTGGCTGTAAAAGGTTGAAATGTTAGGATCAGAGCAGTAGGAGTAATAGCCGTCCAGTAGACAACAGCATGACAGTGAGATAAGGTATTTGCATCTTTAAGACTAGTAGTTAAAAGTTCCAGACTTAGCTAGTTTGTTTATAGACATTCGTTCAACAGAGATGAAAATATTTTCTGTTCAGAAGAAAAACATAACCTCAAGGTTATCATTTATTGTCCCATGGGGACAGCAACCAGAATCGCATCTAATCCAGCAAATGTTATTCTCAAATGCCGTTTTTAAACTCTCATTAAATACACAACTCTTCAAATGCTCTCCAAACTAGTCTTAATTAAATAATACATTGAGATAGTTCCGATTCTTATTTTTGTTTTATAAATGAGAATGATTGTGTGTTAATAAGGTTAAGTACCGTCCCAAAATCACACAGTTAGCAAATAATGGCTTTGGATTCTGACTCAAGGAATTCTGACTTGAGATCATTCCGTTTTGAGAATTACTGCTTTAGACATTTTCTGAAAAGAGCATAGACTGTTTCCATCTAAACACACAACTACCAAGTAACTGTGCATATTCATGACAAAATTGCATAAAGTTGCAGATCTTTGAAAAGGAATGGAGTCAAGAAAATAACTTTTTATTGAAGAGAGCTAGATATTTAAAAATCTATGAGTCAATCAGAGCATGGAAAACTGATGATTTTTTTTTCAAGAAATAATAGAACTAGACTTCCTAATGTTACTAGTTTGGTAACAATTGTGCTAAAAATTCAAAATCTACTAACAAGAGTAATTATATATACTTGTAAAACAAAAAAAGCCATATTCTGATGAAATATACCATTGCTAATAAAGGAAAATTGCTCATTTTTCATTCTCATTAAATCTCAAAAAGTCTGAATGAGGAAAACTTTAATTGGATGCCACTTCATTAGGTAACACCATTAATTGGTCAGTTAACACATTTTTCAAAAGGTTGATAAGTGAATTGCCCATGGTAGGCTAACTTATGCTGTTTGAAAAAATAATCCCCAAATCTCAGAGGCTTAAAGTAACAAAAGGTAATTTCTTGCTTATAAGACAAAGCTATCACAGGTTCACTAGGGCTGCATTCTTCTGATCATTGTTCTCACTTCGGACCTGGCTGATGACTCATTGCCATGTCCATATCAGCAAAAGAAGTGAGCCCGGAAATTCTCTCAAGAGTATTTAATTGCTCTTCTTATAAAGAAACACATGTTACTTTCAGCCAACTTCATTAGTGAAAAATACTGATGCTGCTTCATCCAAACAGAAGGAAGCTAGGACGTACAGTCATACCATACGTCTGGAAAGAGGAGAAGTGGGATATTTGGCCAAAGGAGTTAATAAATACTGCAATGAGCTGAATGTTTTTGTCCCTCCAACCCGAATTCATTCGTGGAAATCCTAACCTTCAAGGTTGGGTTTCACTGGGAGGTGGGACTTTTACAAAATGATTAGGTCCTGAGGGCTTTGCTCTGATGAATAGGAGTAATACTCTTACCAAAGAGGCCAGAGGGAGCTCATTTGGCCTTTCAATATAAGGACACAGTAAGAAGACAGCTGGCCATCTATGAACCAGAAAATGGGCCCTCACAAGGCAATGAATCTGCCAGCATCTTGATCTTGAACTTTTCATCCTCCAGAACTACGAGAAATAAATTTCTGTTGTTTACAAGCTAATCAGTTAAAGGTGTTTTGTTATAGCAAACTGAACAGACCAAGACAAGTACCACAACATGAAATGTGGTGATTACCTACATCTGTATTAATATACATCTATTAATATTTCTATAGGTAATATCAATTTCTTGCTTATTTCTGCGTATGTTTGAAAAAAGTCACATGAAACATCTTATCTTTGTAAATATACATATGTGGGAATATGTAAACATGATACAACTGTGATACAAATAATATAGACTTTGAAAGTTTTCCTAAATGAAACACTGTATATTTTTCCCAAAACTTTGTCCATTGTAATAATGTTCTGGCATTTATAAAATACTGCTTGTGAGGTTTTTAATAATTAGTAAATTCACATATGTGTTTTAAATAAAATAGTAAAATAATCTTTTTAGGTAATATGGATTAAATTGTGAAAAAAAAATGCAAGAGTGAGGTAGAAATGATTAAAACAAAACATAATTAAATTGTTGTAAGTGCTCTGAGTAAGGGATTTTGCCAAAATTGGATTTCAAACGATTATAGGCTAAATCAAATTTAGCCTTGCTTGGCTCATAGACTTTTTTTGTTTAGACTATGTTTTAGGTTCCAGGTTTTGTTTAATATTTCAACTCAGGGAAATAGCCCTAGTCACTATTAATATGGTCATTCTCAATTTTTTTGATGTTTCAAAAATTATCATTATGCTAAAAGCACATTTGTATTATATTTAAATGTCTTAAATTAACGGGTCTGAAAATTAACTGTATGTAGACATTTAAAACAAATTTAGAAATCATTATTATACCGACATAAAAATACACACTTAATACTATGCTTTAATTTAACCAATTGTCACATTTTTTCACTTCCAAAATCTTCTCCCCCTTTTCTTTTTCCCATACTGAATTCAGTCCCTGCTGTTCTGAGAAAGCTATGCTCTTACTGTTTTCCAAAGCTGGGCCTCCATATTTACTAACATACCATATATTTGTCTTTCAATTCTAAAGAGAATGCCCTATTTTCCTACCTATTATCTGATTTGCTGTTTTCCCTTCATCCTCAACATAATGTGTACTCTGGTAGCGGGTGGCTGGAGGCCCAGGAGCATGGATGGAGCTGGAGGCTGTTATATTCAGCAAACTAATGCAGGAACAGAAAACCAGATACTGCATGCTCTCACTTATAAGTGGTAGCTAAATGATAAGAATATATGAAAACAAAAAATGGAACAACAGACAGTGGTATCTAATTGAGTAGGGAGAGTGGAGAGAGGGAGAGGAAGGAGCAGAAAAATAACTATGGAGGACTGAGCCTAAATACCTGAGTGACGAAATAATATGTACAACACACCACTGTGACATAAATTTACCTATCTAACTAACCTTCATATGTATCCCAAAACCTAAAATAAAAGTTAAAAACAAAACAAAATAACCTGTACTCATTGCTTTTTTAATTTCTCATTTACTTCTCAATTCATGACAACAAATCTTTCACTTCTAATGTTTAAATTGCTCTTACAAAAATCATCTAATCTAATGATTACAAAAGTCAAGACTCTCTGCTAATTCTGACTTCATTTTGGGATTCATGCAATAAATCACTCTCTCCTTGAAGTTAACTCTCCCCTGGTTTCCATGACATTCCCATTCCAATCTTTTGCTACTTGTTCATTTTCTTTCACTGTCAAATTCAATCATCCACTTCTTAAATGTTACTGTTTCATTGGGCTCTAGAGTCTGTTGCCGCCTTCTTTTTTTTTTTTTTTCAATAAGTTACTGCTAAATAAGACCAACTACAAATAAATGTTATTTATAACTGATATGACTATGACTAGTAACTTGTGTTTCCAGTCCTAACTGCTCTTATTAAACTAGACCTATCTTGGCAGTGGCCACTTAGTTATCTCCACACTAATGTTCTACACACATCTCTTAAGAAACATACCAATAACAATCAATTTATTCTACTTCCTCCTCACAACCTGATTCCATCTATCTAAGGGGCTATGTAAGAATTCTTTTTTTCTTATTTCATCTTGATCAGTTTACTCCTTTGAGAGTGTTTGAAATATTTCTCAATTCTTTTCTTTTCTTAGACTTTGTGTTTTTGTTTTATTTGCTCCCCACTGAGATCAATGGGCAGACAGAATAGTTTTATCACAGTTCAACAGCATTTAGGGAAAGGAGTAAATAATCTTATTCACTGTGACATCACAAAAAGAATCACAGAAATCAAGTGGAGTTTCATAGTTGATATTTAAGAATACCAAGATCTTTCCCTATATCCTCATTCAGGATTCTCTGCTTAATTATGTAAGAGCATGAGAACTTGTTAAATATTTTCCCCTTAAAATGATTAACATCATTTATTGGTATCTAAGTTTGTAGTATAAAAATTAATTTATTAGAACTCCTAATTTCTTAAAGATGCCAGATACATGGAAACTTCCCCTGATGTCCTGATGGCAGTTACATTGTGGGTGGAGAGCGCAGATGCCCCCAGTGCCACCTTGCAGCTTTGGACACAATATGCAGATGGCATCATTATGTCTTTTACATCTTGGATGGATTGCTGTGGAGAACATTCTGTTAAAAAGGTCATTTGGGAACTTATGACTTTTTTGCTATTTTCTTATCATATAATTTATGACTAACATATATTGTTATTATTTTTAATTTTTTTGAGTTCATTCCCTGGTTTCTTATGTTAAATTTCTCCAAAGAGTAGCAGTTTTCTTTGATTGATTGAGAATATCGTATTTTCATATAAGGGGAGATTCCGCACCCACAATACAGTAGAAATACTCAAAATGAAAGGTAATTTAAATATAATTTTAAGAGTTTAACATTATAATTTTATCGTTCGTCATTAATGAATAAATTCATATGCAAATATATGATAATGAAAAATACAAGCCGGCAGAGGAGTGAAAGTACTCCATGTATTCAGCTAAAGACTTTGAGCCAGTGTTTGCAGGTAAATGTTATAAGCCAACATGTCTCGAACTTTAGCATGCATCATAACATCTGGACGGCTTAAAAATTCAGCTTATCGTCACTCATCCCAGAGTTTTTATTCAGTGAGTCTACAGTTGGGCATAACAAGTTACATCCATAATAACTTCTCAGATAAGCCTACTGCTGCTCAAAATGTGGGAACTACTGATTGAAGTAAAATCACCTATAGACTATTAGGAAAGATTAAAAAAGCAAAAGCTACCTGGAACTAGCAAATATAGTTAATGCAGGCAATAACACTAGTAAACTGCATGTTAAGATATCAATTATGTTAATGCTTTCATGCTAAAAGGACTAATGGAGAACAATCGTGTTGATGATCAAAATAAAACAAACCTTTTGGAAGTAATAGAAGAAAACAAAACGTATCATAATAACATTTTGTTTTGTTTTAAAAATACAGAAAAGTGCTAATTACCTTCAATATATACTTCACAAAAAGTCCTTTGGGGTGTAGAGGTTGGAAAAGGACAAAATAAATATTTTCCTTAAACCATTATCATATTCGTTGCTTTAACCTATTTTAGGTGACACAATTTGCTCCTTTTTTGTGTCTTCTGTCCCTATTTATGGCATTACCCTCACCCAGCCTTCCAGCTAGAACCGTAATTCTTGTGGATTCTGACTGGCACTCTGACCATCCTTTTCCCCCAATTTATTTAGTTTAAATAAATCAATAATTTTGCCAATTGTAGTTGGTTCTCTATGCGCTTTTCTTTCTTCTTAGCTTCTGCCTGTATCTTCTTCCAATGTTTCTTCTCTGAAGTAAATTAGAGAATAACCCTCACAATAACTTCTATATTACTGTAAAAAATGAGAACACATATTTTAACATGGCCTTTATATGCTCACTCAATTCATTTCTTAGAAAACAAAAGGAAACAAGTTGACTTATTTCAATTTGAAACATATGTAACTGATCCTTACCAAACAGGATTAAAAATAGTAGCAACTATAATAGAAATTCTGATATTGACCACATAACAATCTTACTTCACAGATTAGCCTAAGAGGCTGAGAGTTGCAAACAGACTTAAGAAGCCTGAATGGATATGATCTGTACGGATTCTGATCTTTATCTGAAAAAACTGATACTCATCCTTTGATGCAAAAAAGAGAGAGAGACACAGTTTTGCAGAGTAGGGGAAAGATGAAGAGAGAGAGAGAAATGCCCCCCGATTTGGGCTTGCGTACGAGTTTTGTGGAATTCAGTGACTGAAGAGCACCAGACCAGTTCTGTGAATGAGAGAACTGAGGCTAAAAGGGGGCTTTGAGAAGTGATTATATAATGAAATGAACTTCTCAATGTTCCTTAAGAGACGCAATTAAGTGCCTGCGCTTATTTATATTTGCTCAATGAACTGTGCTTTATTTAGTGCAAATCTCTGCAGAGACTTAGTTGCTTGGGCTTCAGGATTTATAAAGGCTATGTATATTTTATCTGTTCTTAAAATGACATTTTCTCGGTTTCACTTCTTTTCAGAATGTTGAGAGTGAGAATGAGATACAACTTTAAAATCAGAAAATCAAACATCACATGTTCTCACTCATAGGTGGGTGTTGAACAATGAGAACACAGGGACACTGGGAGGGGAGCATCACACACTGGGGTCTGTTGGGGGGGAAATAGGGGAGGGACAGCGGGGGGTGGGGAGTTGGGGAGAGATAGCATGGGGAGAAATGCCAGATATAGGTGATGGGGAAGGAGGAAGGCAGCAAATCACACTGCCATGTGTGTACCTATGCAACAATCTTGCATGTTCTTCACATGTACCCCAAAACCTAAAATGCAATAAAAAAAAGTAAATAAAATAAAATAAAATCAGAATTTGACAGTAGTAGGAAAAAAAAGTGCTAATTACACTGACAAGGTCAAATTCACAAAATATTATTAATCTTATGGTACTTAATTTTGCATCTTGATCAAAAAGGCCTTAACGTTCTTCTCAGCTTGAAAACTCTCTTACAAGCTTTACAACCTAGGACAAAGTTTCTCAAGGACCCTGGAGCTACTCTTTTGAAACATAATCATCATAGAGATAGTGCCCTGATCTCTAGTCTCTAAGGGCAAGTAGGAGCCTAACGTTGGTGGGCACCTTACTCCAAGTTGTAAAACTCCTTCCTATCATGAAGAAAGTATATTTTTCCTTTGGGTAAAGCCAATTAACAAACACTGATGACTCATGGAAACTTTTCCCCTTCATTTTTAAAAGATCTTCCACGCTTCGTTTTAGAGGAGTTGAGTTCAGACTGAGTTATTGCCTCTCCCTATTTCAGTAGCCTTAAGCAAAGCCTTCATTGCCTGATTAACTTTGCCCAGTGCATTTTTTTTACTTTGACAATACAAAGTGGCCAAAAAATAAAATAAAATAAAAAAGAGAGAAAAAAAGGCTAATAATAGTACTAGAAAAATTACAGGCAGAACTGTGTTATGTTTGACCTTTACTGTTACTGCAGTCGCACAGCTTCAGTTGTTTACACTTAAGAGTATGAGACATTTTGCATTTCTTTATTTCACTACACCACAGTCAGAATCTTCTGAGTCCCCAGCTTCGCAGGAAGCAGGAAAATGCGATCTTCCTTGTTTTAGGAACTACCCTTTGTCTGCTAATGAAGACTAAAGAATCTTGGTTGTCCTAGTGCCAAAAAATGGCCAAAGGCATAAATACATTTCATGGAGAATGCTGTACTTTTGTTCCCAGGCTCTACATTGCTCAGGCGCTCAGGTCTATACCATTTCTTTTTTCTTGGGAGTTGCTCCCTCAGGTATATTAAGGATAATAACTCACAGTAGCCCCTCTCCTTCAACAGCAGCCTTCCTCCCCAACCCTCCAATACTAAATGATAAGTAAAAGTGGAGATCTGAACTCTGCTGCTGGAACCCATTTCTTCCCCCAATGTTGGAAAGACATCAGATTCATTCCCAGGCCTACTATTTCCTCCTCCCACATAGAGAAAGTACTTTATTTTGCCTCCATTCCCTCAGGGCTAGAAACACTTCCTCAAATTTATTCTACTTTTAAGTTCTGAAACTCTGAAGAAATGTATCTACTTCTTTATCCAAAGGAGGGTTAAGGCAGATAAAGGGTCAGACCATCTGCTATCCTCTGAATGTTTGTGTCTCTCCAGAATTCATACATTGAAACCCAGTCCCCAGTGTGATGATATTAGAAAGTGGAGGCTTTGGGAGGTGATTAGGTCAGGAGGGTGGAGCCCTCATGGATGAAACAGTACCCGTATAAAAGAGACCCAAGCGAGATAGCCAACTCATTCTACCATATGGGGACACAGCAAGGAGCCATCTATGAACCAGAGAGCCCTCACCAGCCCCTGAGTCTATTGGCACCTTGAGCTTGGACTTTTCAGCCTCCAGAACTGTAAGCAACAAATTTCTGTTGTTTATAAGCCACCAATGTATGATATTTTTGTTATAGAAGAACAAATGAGCTAAGAACCATCTCTTTTTTTTTCTTTTGAAACAGAGTCTTGCTCTGTCACCAAGCTGGAGTGCAGTGGCGTGATCTCAGCTCACTGCAACTGCCACTGCCCTGGTTCAAGCAATTCTCCTGTCTCAGCCTCTCACATAGCTGGGACTACAGGTGTGCACCACCACACTGGGCTAATTTTTTGTATTTTAGTAGAGACGGGGTTTCCCCATGTTGGCCAGGACGTTCTTGATCTCCTGACCTTGTGATCCGCCCACCTCAAAGTGCTGGGATTACAGACGTGAGCCACTGCGCCCGGCCAGAACCATCTTTTTGAAATGATATGTTGGCCTTTCATTTCAGGGCTGAAGAAGGAGCTTCAACCTAGTTATCCTTTGTCTTTTTTAAAAAACACACTGAACAGATTATATATTTAAATGATGAAAATAACAGCAAATACACATCTGACAGTTTTGTGGCAAACATTATACTAAGGGTTCTCAGTTATGTATTATAATAGAAATTTTTTTAAAAGTAATATTAGAAGAGAGAGTCACTCACCACATTAGAATATGGCAACTAATATATTCTTGCTCAGTGTTTCGAAAGTATTCATTTCCCTGGATATGCACAAGATTTGCTACATGTCCTAAAACATTATTATTAAGTGTGTTGACAGAAAAAAAACAATAATTTATGATCAATGATCACTTCACTGTAAGTGCGTACACAAATTAATATGTGGAAACCCACCAAGAAGAAATTATGCATCTTCAAAGCACAATTATTTTATTGAATTCTTAGACAAAATTAAATGAATGTGGCATTTTATTACCGAATTATTCTGGTTTTAGATCATACCTAGATACCTTTAAAGGTAAGTCATTTTGTAGCTATGTCTTCCAGAGGCTTTTCAAATATATATTTAGCTTCTGAGATTTTTTTTTTTCAATAACCTTTCCGTTTTAGCCGATGCTCTGGTCTCTGATTACTTACTCCCTGGCCTCTGCCCTTTTCTCAAATCATCTTACTCAGCAGTAATGAAACAGCAGCCACAGAACGGCAGCGTTCCAAGACTCAAATGCATTAGCCTATCACACAGAAAGACAACATCTTTGTTTAGATACAAGTACATACAGTCTGAGTTCTCTGGGTTTTTTTTCCTGTATTTGAACTCTATATATCTTGATGACTTTGAAAACTAAACTTTTTCCTCTTTTCTTAGACTAGGATTCTAATTTAGGCATAATGGGATTTTAACCTCCCTCAAGCCTTTAAAAATATTCAAGGGAGGCATAAAAGAAATAGCAGAGAGACATTCACTTTTTATTACTCTCTATGATGGGGATATTGTATTGCACACATACTAATGTAAATTCCTCTAAAATATATAATTTCAACCCTTTTATTCTCTCACTATTCCCTTTCCACTATCAATTTGGTTTTCTGAGACCTTACACAACTGAACTAAATAGCTTCCTGAAGCTGATGTGCCTTGGTCTTTTGAATTCAGTAACTGCATAGTAGACCGAAGTTACAACTAATAAATTTCTCTTTGTGACTCTTCCTGACAACTAGGAGAAAAACATTAATTTAACTTCTCTGATTGAACTTGAACGAAGGCCTGAAAAGTAGATAAGTGACTCAAACTATTTACCTTACTACTCCTACCCTATAACCCTCACAGGGAAATGAAATATTGCCAGCATTCTGAAACCTAGTTGAAAGGGGAGTTTTCATATTTAGAAAAAGTTACAGATATAGGACATTAAAATTTAGAAACATTCCTTTTCAACTTCTGCATGAATTCTATCTTTATAGTTAGTCTAGCTCTGCTTAAAGCTATACTGGGGAAAGTATTTTAAATTTAGAACCAATTTTATCCTTCCTTTTATAATTCAAAAGTTGGAATATTCATTTTAATAATTTCTGTAAAAACAAAATGCCATAGAATTTCATATTCAGGATATTAGTATATACCTCACTATCTTGATAAACTCTTTTAGAATTTTCTCACCCATCACACAGGTAAATATTGCACAGACATCCAGGACCAGAAGCTACTGTAACAATTATTTTGATGAGATATATATGAGATGGAAGATGAAAATTATTTATATTGGCCATAGGGACATCACAGTATGATTGAGTTATGATAATACTAACTCCTTCATCATGTGAACAGATGCTAAGAAGCAACATGTTCAATTACTATTTCAATACATTATGTCATTCTTTGCCCTTAATAAAATATCCTAGTGCCACAATTTCAAAATGAATTGAAACTTTGATGTACTGCTGCCAACAGCCACAGAACTTTTAAAAGTCACTGTTTAGTTATTTTGCCTCTAACAAGGAAATACCTTTGCTGAGAATTAGAATGAGTTAATCTTATACTTATTCAGACTAATCATGATAAAGCTGTCTCTTCAGGATTTTAAAAAATGAATCAACATCGCCTGAATGTGATATTTTCTGCTAAATTCAGAAATAATCAGAATTGACAATTTTGATCTCATTGATGTCAATGCTGGTTTTAATGCCTCCTATAGTACCTACCGACAACTAAATCACATTCATACAATGTTTTAATGATGCCTACTATGGTACCTAAAAATGCATTCTTACAATGCTGCAAAGCAGCAACCAACATTAGGAAAAAGTAACAGTTAAAGAAATAGAAATCCATTCTTTGCACTGGTAGAAAAATTTATGTTTTAAATAAAATTAGCATGTAAATTAAATAATGAACGTAATATGTGTTCTAAACCATGCTGCAATTTAAAGATTTAAACAAATGTGCTGAGATGTAACTAATATAAAAACAATGAAGCAGCCCACATACTTGAAAAGCTAAAAAACGTAATGAAATATACATACATATATATATGTGTGTGTATGTATATATATATATGTATCTATCTATCTATCTATCTATCTATCTATCTATATATATATATGCAGATGACATTTTTTGACTCGTGATACAGAGAAATGTCCTATAAAAGTTGCATAGAGGCCTATGAAATTCAATAAATATTTAAAATCTATTCTCCACTGAGAATAGATCTTATCATAAATTTATCCATCTCTTTTATTGGCAGAGGGAAGAAGCAGTAGGAATATCCCTGAGATGCTTGACCTTTTTAGCAGAGGGCAGCTGATATATCATGTAGAGAATTGTTCAATAGGTGCTCTGAGAAGACAAAATGTCACTATTTCTTTGAGACTTTATTCACTAATATTTCAATTTGGCAAAGTGTGTCCATTTTTTTTTCTTATGTGATGGGAAAGGATTTAAGAACTTTATTTAATAAGTTCAGGATCTCTACTTATGCAGGAAAAGCACAATTACTGTCAGTAAAATGAAAGTCTTCTATACTCAGCTGGCATCCCTAAGAGGCAGTTCATAGGGTTTCTTAAAACAGAGAAACGTTTAAAATCATGAAGGGATGGATATACTTTATCCCAAATTCGTGCTGTCATATTTACCATTATCTTTAATATACCAAAACACTGTTAACTGCCTAAGGAACAGAAAGTTCTTGGCTTATCTTGCTTGTTCTTCCCTACACAGAAACCTTCTTCTTAAAATTATACTTTTCTTTTATCTGTATGTCTCCACCATTTCTGACATTAATATGTATATATTTCTACCTTTGAGGCTTTATTATACTTCAACTGCTTGGGGGAAGAAAGAAAATTTCTGAGTTTTAATGCTTAAAGCCTTTTGCTGAGCTCTGTTTCTCCATATGCTCTACCATTAGGGATTTCTTTATTTTCAGGGACTCAGATGTTTATGATGCTCCAGCCATGAGCTGACATCATGTTGAAATTGCCAATAACCCACTTTTATCTTCACCGATGCCAAAATCAATATGTCCAAAATAAAATTTGTTTTGCCACCCCCCTGACCCCACCAAATTCAAAACCTCATATAGAAGTTTTAATTAATGGCAGTACCATATTTTAGTAATGTTAATTTAAGCTTTAAGTATTTTTGACTCATTTTTCTTCTATATTAAATTTCAGTCAGATTCCAAGTCATGTACAGTATACATTGCAAATGTCTTAGGCTTTTGCTCCCCAGCTTACATTCCTACACTCAGTATCTTCCATCATGTATCATCTGTTCACTAGAATGTTACCTAAATATTTCAAAGCTATCTTCCCTGACTTCAGTTCTTAATAAATGCAATTGCAAAATAAATCCTCCTAAACTAAGATTCTGATCATATGCCTGTGATTGCAAACCTTTTTCTTTTCTTTTTTTTTTTTTTTTTTTGAGATGGAGTCTAGCTTTTTTTGCCCTTTCTGGAGTTCTGTGGTGCAATCTTGCCTCACTGCAACCTCCAACTCCTGAGTTCAAGCAATTCTCCTGCCACAGCCTTTGGAGTAGCTGGGATTACAGGCGCCCACCACCACAACCAGCTAATGTTTGTATTTTTAGTAGAAATGGAGTTTCACCATGTTGGCTAGACTGATCTCAAACTCCTTATCTCAGGTGATCAGCCTGCCTCAGCCTCCCAAAATGCTGGGATTACAGGCATGAGCCCCCATGCCTGGCCTGCAGTTGGAAACTTTTCTAGGGTCCCACTGCATGTGGAATTAATTACAGCTTTCTCTACCTATCCTGTAAGTACCTTACCTGCACTATGGTCTCTTATTTTAGAAAATGACAGAACTACTGAATGCCTTAGTTCCTATTTGTAACGGGGAATAATAATATGAAAGTTTCAACCATGTTAAGAAGGTTAGAGAAGAGAGAAGTCTAAGTACTTAATAAATGATAGTTCATTATCTACATTTCTAGCTTCACTTTTTAAAGTAATTTATCCTTTTGATTTTTTATAATTCTTATTACAAGTAACTTCAACATACATAAAAAATTTTTAAAATAGCACAATACATATCAGTAAACCTACGACCAAAATTCGATAATTGTTAACAGTTTGCCACATATTTTGTGTATATATGTTGTCTTAGTCTGTTTGGGCTGCTGTAACAAAACGCCATAGACTGGGTGGCTTGTGAATAATAGAAATTCTTTTCTCACAGATCTGGAGACAGGGAAGTCTAAGCCAGGGCATCAGCAGTCTCAGTGTCTGGTGAGGGCCTGCTTCTTCATAGACGGCCTTCTCTTCACGGTAACCTCACATGATGGCAGGGGCTCTCTCTGGGTTCTTTTGAAAGCACTAATCCCATTCATGAGGGCTCTGTTCTCATGATCTAATCATCTCCCAAAGGTCCCACCTCTTAATACCTTCACTTTGGGAGTTAGGATTTCAACACATGAATTTCGGGTGGGCACATAAACATTTGACCACTTTATATATTAAAGTGCAAATGCATGCTTTTTGAACCTTTTCAGAACAAGTGGGAGACTTCATGAATCTTTATCCTTAAATACTCTAGCATGCATCTGTTATTAATTAATAATAATCAGGATATTCTGGATGCTACCTAGACCATGATCACACCTAACAATATTAATCATAAATATTGGATATTAGCTAACATCTAGGCCTTATTAGAATCTCCCCGATTGTTCTTTTAATGCACTTCATAACTGTTTTGCCTTCAGTTTAGCATTGTTTTTTAACCAGGATGGAATTAAGTTTCATATGGTTATTAGAAATGTTCTCTCTGTCTTAATTTAAAGAAGCTTAACCGATTTTTTTTAAACCATCCTATTTTATTAACTGTCTGAAATTATGGATTTTAGTATTTGCTAACTCAGTTTTTCTAAACTCAGTATGTCTGCCAAATTGGCAATTAGATCTAAGACCAGATTAAATTATGTTAGCCACAATCAGTAACATCTTTCATGAGCTCTTCATATAATATTCCATCAAGACAAATACATCAAATTGTCTTACAAGTGGTAATGCTAAATTTGACTGATAATTTCAGATGACCTCCATATCACTTTATTTTACAGTTTCATACCTTTCTTTGCAATTAGAAAATACGCAGTGAATGACACTTTTACTATGGTGGTTTATGAAAAAAAATATTTCTTATAATAGTTTCAGCATCCACTGAGGGTTCAGCAAAAATCAATTATTTAGTTATAAATTAAAGAAATTTTTTTCTAATTCTGTCATTTCCACACATAACAAAATGGGGTTTCTTTTTCTTTTTTTTGCCTCATCAAGTCAGTATGAACTACAATTTGTCTTAAAAAGAGAAAATCGGCCAGGCGTGGTGGCTCACGCCTGTAATCCCAGCACTTTGGGAGGCTGAGGCAGGCAGATCACACGGTCAAGAGATCGAGACCATCATGGCCAAGATAGTGAAACCCCGTCGCTTCAAAAATACAAAAATTAACTGGGCGTGGTGGCGTGCGCCTGTAGTCCTAGCTACTGGGGAGGCTGAGGCAGGAGAATTGCTTGAACCCTGTAGGCAGAGGTTGCAGTGAGCTGAGATTGTGCTACTACACTCCAGCCTGGCACCTGGTGACAGAGTAAGACTGTCTCAAAAAAGAAAAAAGAAAAAAAAAAAGAGGAAGTCCATAATTATCTCCCTTTAATTACCAACACTAAGAGTTGATACCCATATATACCTACTAGGTATCCACAATAATTAAAAGTAAAAAAAAAAAAAGGCTATAAAAAAGAATAAGCAGTTGAAGTAATTGTAATTTTCAAAGATAATGAGTAAAAGTTTTTCCTCTTTTTATTTTATTTTAGTAACACTAAGAAATGAGGAATTGTTTTCCATTGTTGTTTTATACATACTTATGCTCATTATTCTTTCTCATGCTTACGTTATGTCATATTTGCCCACTAGGTCCATTCAAAGTAGCTACTATGTCCTTTTGTCACACCTCTACTAGCTTTTGAGTGTCAAAAAGAGTAAGTTTGATTTATATGTACTACTTTTTGTCCTCAAAATATATTGTACTTACTTACTCTTTTTGATACTCAAAAGCTGGTAGACATGTGACAAAAAGATACTGTGTTAAAAATCATTCAAAATAGGCCAGACACGGTGGCTCAAGCCTGTAATCCCATCACTTTGGGAGGCCAAGGTACACGGATTACCTGAGTTCAGGAGTTTGAGAACAGCCAACATGATGAAACCCTGTCTCCAGTAAAAATACAAACAATAGGCGTGCTGGCACAGTTTCTGTAATCCTAGCTACTCTGGAGGCTTGAACCTGGAAGGTAGAGGTTGCAGTGAACCAAGACAGGGCCACTACACTCCAGCCTAAGCAACGGAGCAAGACTCCATCTTAAGAAAAGAAAAAAAAAATTGAAATATTGTTTTTTTCGCTCTGTATTTTTGCTATGAATTTGATACAAGTTGAGTTTATTTGTTGAGTTTGTTTCCAATTTCATATTTTAAAAATATCATTTTGAGGCCAGCACAGTGGCTCTTGCCTATCATCCGAGCACTCTGGGAAGCTGAGGCAGGTGGATCACTTGAGGTCTGGAGTTCAAGACCAGCCTGGTCACCATGGTGAAACCCCATCTCCACTAAAGACACAAAACAATTAGCTGGGCTGGTGGTGCATACCTGTAATCCCAGCTACTCAGGAGGCTGAGGCAGAAGAATTCTTAGACCCTGGGAGGCAGATGTTGGAGTGAGACAAGATTGTACCATTGCATTCTAGCCTGAGCAACAGAGCGAGACTCCGTCTCAAAAAAAAAAAATTACCACTTTGATATTTTTAAATGTGTTTAATATGTTATACTTTTATATAAAGTTTATATATTTATAATCTATAAAAAATGCTGTAGTTTAAAAAGTTACACTTTGATTTCTATCCTCTTCTCTGCACCCCCTACCCCAACCCCACCCCTTGTAGAGATTTCCCTCGTTAATTAGTTTCTGCTTTATCTTTCTGATGGTCCTTTTTGCTACGGATGTATGAGTGTATTGTTGGGTATGTTTGTAAGTGTGTATGTGCATGTGTGTGTGTTGGCCTTCCTTCCTTAGAAAAAAGGCTGCATAGTTTTTCTTTGGCACCATCTTGTTGGATACATGCAGTCTAAGGATTGTTTCAAGTATTCCATAATCTTCCTCATGCTTTTACACCTGTTTATTACACCTTTATGTAGCTATATATGTTATTTTCCCACCAGGTCAACTATTTGCAGTCATTTTGATTGTTTCCAATCTCTTGCTGTTATATGTAATACTGCTGGAAATAGTCTAACACATACTGTTTCTATCTGTAGAACCCTATTTTCAGTATAGAGTCCCGGAAGTGGAATTATGAGTCAGTGCTATTTAATGCGATCATGTTAAAAACATGGCCAAATTTCTCTTGATGTGGTTAAACAGGCCTTCACACCCAACTGCAGCATGTGAGAGGGCCTTTACAGTTTTGACAACTGAGTGTGTTATCATCATTTTGGTTATTTGCTGGCCCCATAACTTTAAAAATATATTTTAATACCATTTTAATTATATTTTCTTTATTATAAGTGAGATAAGCCTATTTTCATATATACAGGCTATTTTATTTCTTTTTCTGAAAATTTAATACATGTATTGTAACCTTTTTATTCTACCAGAACTCTTTAATATCATAGAGATTAGCTCTTTGTCTTAAGTTACTTTCTCCTTTATATAACTTCCAACTTTACTCTTATCTCTTCTACAATAGATATCCTACTGTCCAGGCCAAATTATTCCATAGAGAAAATAAATTAGGTTCCACATGTGTCAAAACAAAATAATTCTTTTTTTTGCATTAAAATGAAGAATTATTTTTTAAACCTAGGTCATGAAAAAAAAAACATATTCAATAAATAAAACAGAGAGTCCCTTAAATATAAAATAAAGAGAGTTTGGGAAAGACTATTTGTGTGCCACAGTCAAAGTGACTGATGAAGAAAGGAAAAGCCTAAGAAAGCAATGGGAAGAGACAGTCTTAAAAGTAAAGCAGGGCGGAGTCAGTCCACCTCCAGAATCCAACATGAGCTACCCTGTGGATGCCATCCCCAGTGAAACCACCGTAACTGGGAAAAACTATAACAGAATGATCATTTTATGTTCTATAGGCAGGCAGACAACAAACGAGGAAACATTTAAGAAAATGTACTAATTCATATGAGTGCTGAATGTCTGTGGCACTTGAGCTACAACCCATTAACCACAGCTTCCAGCTGACTGCTGGAGTCTCTACATAAGGAGAATACGGCTGAGAAGAGGAAGCTACCTCTCTTTTCAACTCCCAATCAATAGATATTGTATCTCACTGGAAATAGAAAGGCTACCGCATTTATCTGCTTAAATGCTGAATTGCAGAAGCTAAGTTTCTGGTCAGTGTGACTGAGAGTTTACGGCTTCCTTTTTTCTACACCCAATCCCAAGTCATAGGGCATAATGTTTACCTCCGTTTCAGCAGGCCAAGAATATGTGCAGACTGATTACCTTAGCCCTAGCTTGCTTATAGTGTAGGGGTTTCACATGCAGAGGTCCAGAAGCTCTTACTTTTGCCCAAGGCCTGGAGGAGTGAGTCAGACATTTTGCCCTGGGGAAGACACAGTCCATAAAACTGAGTTCCCAAACTCTCTCCAAGGAACTAATTTTGATTTGAAACATAATGTGAGGAAGGGCAAAACCACAGAAAGTCTTGATGACAAATAAAATTTTGCAGTTAAGAATTTAAGAGGAGACTGGTATATATAGCAAAGCAACAAATTAATCCTTAGGCCAATTAGCTTATTGGAGAGAAACAGGGAAAAAAGCAGCTAAGAGGAGCCTGGGGCAGGAGGGAAGTGTTTAAACATATCTCAAATATTAGCCTCACAAATAACTACTTTAGATATTGACACAGTAGTTTATCTCGGAATGCCGTCTTTAAAAATCTGGAGAAAATATAAAAACATAACTGGAGGCACCAGAACATAAGCAAAACCAGGAAGAAACTGAAGAACATTCAATTCAACCCTTGAAAGAAGAGAATTGCACCAAATGAGTGGGATTTTTTATTGTATGGACTACTGCTTGAGGGTAATACCTGCACCCCCATGCCCTTTCGTGTGTGTGTTGCTAGAGATCAAATACAAAGCTGCAATTTCACTGGCTCAATAGAGTGTGACAATAACTAAGAGAATAACTAAAAGATGAGGGGGGAAATACTAGTATTTGCGGGGTAAATACTAGAAAGGAAACAGCCATTTTATGTAGCTAAAAATGTTACAGTTTTGCTAGTTAGGAAGTTAGACAGGTGGGGCTGGAGAGGGCTTTTCCATCATCCACTAGGAATGTCAGTTGATGGTTCAGCAAGTATCACATTGCCCCTCTAAATGTGATACACTGGCAGTGGGCACCAGGGAGAGGCCAATTCCTGATGGTCCACACTGGTGCATGAAAGTGTCAATTGGATGCAGGTGCCAGGGAGACACAACTTCCTGGTCACGTTCATTAAGAAACAAAATGGCAGAGTAAGACCATTTTCTAGGGGCACTCCACCAGAAAAGTGAAGAAAGCCTCACGTGGGCATGTGCACAACTTACTGAACACACTGTGTGTGCTCACCCCCCAAGAGTAAAGAGGGCACTTTGCATGTAGGCAGCCCACCCTCAGGGAGGAATACTGAGAAGGGTCAGTCTGTAAAGTCTTAGGATCAAGGCTGAACACCACACTTGGCCTTCACATGCCCACCTGGGTTTCTTCCAAACGTACTTTCCTTTTTAATGTGTTCTAAAGCCTTTTTAAATAAACTTCTCCTCCTGCTCTGAAACTTGCCTCAGTCTCTTTTTCTGCCTTGTGCTGCTCAGTGGAATTCTTATTTCTGAGGAGGCAAGAATTGAGGTTGCTGCCTGACCCATATGGATTCACTGCCAGTAACTCAGATACCTGCCACCCGCAAGAAAATTCCACATGAAATCTTTACCCAGCTCTTTGACTAACACAGAAACAGTGCATGTATAGGAGAGAGCATGAAGATACATAAGGAAGGCAGTAGCTGCAAGGCTGAGAGAGCTCAGCAGAGACTTTACTGCTGTACACTCTAGACAAGGCAGAGTGTAGAGTCGTAATCCTGACATGTCATCTATCTGCTAAAGGCAGAATCGACATTCTTTAGAAAAAGAATCCAAAGGCTCAATAGCCTATCATTCACAATGTTTAGGTACAATCCATTTTTTTTAATGGAAAGAAATAAGAAAATGTGACCTATATGTTAATTTTGCACTAAGATCATAAATATTTTAGATAGTTCTGATAAGCAGACAAATAATTAAAAGGAGCCACTATCAATATATTTAAGGAGTTAAAACAATAAAAAAAAGTGGCCAGGCACGGTGGCTTGCTCCTGTAATCCCAGCACTTTGGGAAGCCAAGGTGGGTGGATCATGAGGTCAAGACATTGAGACCATAGTGGCCAACATGGTAAAACCCTGTATCTGCTAAAAATACACACAATTAGCTGGGCGTGGTGGTACATGCCTGTAGGCGCAGCTAGTTGGGAGGCTGAGACAGAAGAATTGCTTAAACCCAGGAGGCGGAGGCTGGGCTGCAGTGAGCTGAGATCGTTCTACTGTACTCCAGCCAGGCAACAGAGCAAGACTCTGTCTCAGGGAAAAAAAAAAAAAAAAAAAAAAGGCTAGGGCCACATGAATTAGCAAATGGGGAACACTCACAGATAAATAGAAAACTATATAACAAAGCCCCAAATGAAAATTTTAAAACTAAAATTTGCATTATCTGAAATAAAGCATCCATTGAATTTGCTTAATATTTGATTAGGAAAAAAAGTCAAAAAGTAATTTAAATAGTAATTTATAAAGTACTGAAAATATAGGAGAGAACAAGTTTGAAAATAAAATGGAGTCTAGATGTCGTAGGAGAGGATTTAAAGAATGGTGCAGAAAATTATAATTAAAGGCTAACATTTTACCAAACATGGTGAAAAGTGCAAATCACACACAAAAAGCTCCACAAATCCAAAGAATTAATACAAAGTCAAAATTGCAACTTATGCATGTTAGCTCAAGCTGTTCCTTTGTGTAAAACCTCGCCATTGTGCAGACCTAGGTGAGAGAAGAAAATTCCACTAGGGCTCAGACCATGAGAAACATCCTGCTGGACAAGTCCCAGGCCTAACCGAGTGACCACAGGAAATTCCTCCCTTACCAGCAGCTGACCTCACTGCCCACGCATTTCACAGCAAGCCCAAAGCTCTCCTGCCCAGACCTGTAATTACCCCAGTCTGTAAGCGAGGGCAGGCTCCTGCACTAGCTGGTGTCCCCTCCATGGGTCTTTGTTCAATAAATCTGTGTTGCTCTTGAGCCACTAACTCTTTCGCTCTGTCGTTCTTTTACCCTCGCCTTCCTTTCAAAATCTTACAATGTGTATTCTAAGAGATGAAGAAAATATCTTGAAAGAGAATGAAATGATTCCTTTTATACAAGAGAATAACTGAATGGTCAGAGAAAACAAAAAGGGAGGCTGGAAGAAATGAAATGATATCCTTAAAGTGCTGAACAAATTACCATCAACAATAACAGCAGTATAAAACCTGTCAGCTCAGAAATATATTATCCATCACAAGAATTTTTTAAAAATGAAACCTAAGTAAAAAAAGACATTTCTCAATATAAACCTCTTATTTTCTTTAAGTTTCAATAATAATTCATTGCATTGGACCTGTAATAACGTAAATGCTAAAAGAAAAAACACAACAGAAGAGAAATTATACTGAAAACGACACTAAGAATGAAGAGCACCAGATATGGCAAGTGTGTAGGTAAATGTAAAACGTCTTATATTTTCTCCTTATTTTTAAAAGCACACCATTTTAAAAGCAACAATTGTAACACATAATTATAGGAAAAAATATATATAGAGATACACTGTATATGTGTGGGTGCACCTACACACACGTGCACGTGTGCATGCACACGCACACACACACACACACACAATAACATAATTGCCTGGTAAGAATATGGAAATATAGTATGACAAGTTTTTGACATTTTATAGGAAGTGTTATAATATTAATTCTAGGTGAACTGCAATAAATTAAAGATTCAATCACAAGAGAATTAAAAATAGAATGCATAGAGATATAGTCAATAGAAAAATTAAAATAAGATATTAAAAACTTTCAGTTAACTGAAAAGAAGACAGAATAAGAAGTAAATTGTCAATACCAGATGGGATAAACAGAACATTAATAATAACAGGGCAAACCCAAATCCAACCATATAATTGTTGCAATAAATTAAATGACAATAGACTAATAACAACAAATAAAAGACATTTTCAAAATAGATGAGTGTCAACTACAGACTAATAGACTAATATAAGATATGTACTTTAAATATAAAACATTGAAAGCAAAAGTTAAAAACAGTATGTTGTGGCAACAAAAAGTGCAAGAAATTTGGCCTGCCTATGTTAATATCAGACACAAAAAGTCAAGATAGGAAACACTACCAGAGATAAAGAAGGGAATTTCTTAATGGCAGAAAGAACAATATCAGAAAAATATTTATAAATCTAAAAGATACGTAATCCTAAATATGCACATATCTAAAAGAATAATTATAGTTGGAAATTAAAAAGATTCTTTATAAATATTTGATTTTTTTAAATCTCAAATTTTCAATAATGATAGAAAAGACTGAATTAAATTATTAATCACTGCTATCATTTGTATGTTTGTCCCCTCCTAATCACATGCTGAAATTTGATTCATATAGTTGGGGTTGGGATCTGATGGGAGGTGATGGGGTGTCATGGGGTAGATCTCTCATGAACAGACAAATGTTCTGGGGTGGTGGTGAGTCAGAAGTTCCAACTCTATAGTTTCTAGCAGAGCTGATTGTTTAAGAGTCTCGCACTTCCAGTTTCTGTCTCGTTTCCTCTCTTGACATGTGATCTCTGCACATGCTGGCTCTCCTTCACATTTCTCCATATGTGGAAACAGCCTGAGGCTTTCCCTAGATGTTCAGTCTTCCAGCCAGCAGAATCTTGAGCTGCTGCTGGCATTTTTTTCTTTATAAATTATTCAGTTTCAGGTATTCCCTTATAGCAACACAAATTTACTTATATAAGATATACACTCAGTATACTTCAGAATATACTATCTTTTCAAGTACATTTGAATCATCATATATTTTCAGAATTGAATCAAAATACCTTATCTTTTCAGGTACAATTTGAATCATTAACCAAGGGTGACAACAGTCTAGGCTATAGAACATAAATTATAAGGGCTAGAAATCTTATAGAGTATGTTCTCCGACCATGATAAACTCAATGGAAAACAATAAAAAGAAAGTATTGGACCCAAAATGGCTAAATAGGAACAGCTCTGGAGTGCAGTTCCCAGCAAGAGCAACGCAGAGGGTGAGCGATCACCACATTTCCAAACGAGGTACAAGGTGCATCTCAATGGGACTGTTTGCACAGTGGGTATAGCCCAAGAGAGGCGAGCCAAGGCAGGGTAAGGCACTGCCTCACCCGGGAAGTGCAATCCCTGAAGGACCACCCTCCCTACCCAACGGAGGCCTTTGGGGGCTTTTCTATCCACTCCAGCACCCTGGTTCAGATACTGTGCTTCTCCTGCAGTTTTTGCCACCCACACACCAGGAGATTCCCAGGCCAAAAAGTGCCACAAGTTTCCAGCAAGGCTGTTTCAGCCAGTGTAATGAGTTTTCACACAAAAACTCACACAAGTCTGGGCGGCCATTTCAACTGGCACCTGGAATGCCTGGGAGACAGAGCTGCCCATTCAGCTGAAAAGGAGAGGGCTGAAAGTGGGGAGCCAGATAATCTGGCTCGGAGGGTCCCACCCCTGCAAAGACCAGCAATATGAAACGCTCTGGATTCAGAGTTTCCCAGCAAGCGCAGCCAGACTGGATGGTCCAGGTCTGTTGGGGGAAGGGCATCCACCATTACTGAGGCAGTCCACCACTACTGAGGCAGTTCACCAATACCGAGGCATTCTGCCATTACTTAGGCAGTCTGCCATTATCCAGGCAGTATGACATTAGTGAGGCAGACTGCCATTACCGAGGCAGTTCTAACTATACCTCTGTAAACAAAACTGCAAGGAAGTTTACACAGCAGCTGGGCAGAGCCTGAGGCAGCTCAGCAATGCCTCTGCTGGCAGACTGTGACTAGACTACCTCCTTGCTGGGCAGGGCATCTCTAAAAAAAGGCAGCAGCACATCAGGAACTTATAAATAAAGCCCCACCTTCCAAGGACAGAGCACCTGAGGAAAGAGGCAGTTATGATTTCTGCTGCATCAGACAAACATACTTGCTCAGCAGGTCTGAAAGGAAAAATGGAGCTCCTAGCACAGCACTTGAGCTCTGATAAGGGACACACTATCTCCTCAAGAGGCTCCCCAATCCCCATAGATCCAAAGAGGTTCTGCATAAAGGAGAGCTCAAGTTGACATCTGGGGGGTATCCTTCTGGGACGAAGATAACAGAAGAAGAAACCCTTATTGTTCGGCAGCCCCCATGGGTGATCCCCAGGCAAGCAGGGTCTGGAGTGGACCACCAGCAGTCCTAGAGCAAAGGGGCCTGACTGTTAGAAGGAAAACTAAAAAACAGAAAGAAATTACTTCAACATCAACAAAAAGGATGTCTACTCAAAGAGACTCCAACTGAAAGTCAGCAACTACAAAGACCACAAAGATGGGAAGAAACCAGTGCAAAAAGGATGAAAACACCAAAAACCTGAACACCTCTCCTCCTCCAAGGGATCACAGCTCCTCACCAGCAAGGGAACAAAGCTGGGTGGAGAATGAGTCTGATGAATTGACAGAAACAGGCTTCAGAAGGTGGATAATAACAAACTTCTCTGAGCTAAAAGAACATGTTCTAACCCAATGCAAAAAAACTAGGAACCTTGAAGAAAGGTTAGACAAAATGCTAACTAGAATAACCAGCTTAGAAAAGAATATAAATGACTTAATGGAGCTGAAAAACACAACATGAGAACTTTGCAAAGCATACACAGCTTCGATAGCCAAATCGACCAAGCAGAAGAAAGGATATCAGAGATTAAAGATCAACTCAATGAAATAAAATGAGAAGGCAAGATTAGAGAAAAAAGAGTAAAAAGAAATGAACAAAGCCACCAAGAAGTATGGGATTATGTGAAAAGACCTAATCTACATTTGATAGTTGTACCTGAATGTGACGGGGAGAATGAATCCAAGCTGGAAAACACTCTTCAAGATATTATCCAGGAAAACTTCCCCAATATAGCAAGGCAGGCCAACACTGAAGTCCAGGAAACACAGACAACACCACAAAGATATTCCTCAAGAAGAGCAACCCCAAGGCACACAATCGTCAGATTCACCAGGGTTGATATGAAGGAAAAAATGCTAAGGGCAACCAGAGAGAAAGGTCAGGATACCCATATAGGGAAGCTCATCAGACTCACAGTGGATCTCTCTGCAGAAACCTTAAAGCCAAAAGAGAGTGGGGCCAATATTCAACATCCTTAAAGAAAATAACTTTCAACCTAGAATTTCATATCCAGACAAACTAAGCTTCATAGGCGAAGGAGAAATAAAATCCTTCACGGACAAGCAACTGCTGAGAGATTTCATCACCAACAAGCCTGCCTTACAAGAGCTCCTGAAAGAACTAAACATGGAAAGGAAAAAGCAGTACCAACCACTCCAAAAACATACCAAATGGTAAAGACCATCGACACAATGAAGAATCTGTGTCAACTAACTGGCAAAACCACCAGCTAGCATCAAAATGTAAGAATCAAATTCACACATAACAATATTAAACTTAAATGTAAATGGGCTCAATGCCCCAATCAAAAGAAACAGACTGGCAAATTGGATACAAAGTCAAGACCTAGTGGTGTGCTGTATTCAGGAAACCCATCTCACGTACAAGGACACAAATAGGCTCAAAATAAATGGATGGAGGAATATTTACCAAGTAAACGGAGAGCAAAAAAAGAGTAGGAGTTGCCATCCTAGTCTCTGATAAAATGGATTTTAAACCAACAAAGAATAAAAGAGACAGAGAAGGGCATTACATAATGGTAAAATGATCAAGGCAACAAGAAGAGCTAACTATCTTAAATATATATGCACCCAATACAGGAGCACCCAGGTACGTAAAGCAAGTTCTTAGCGACTTACAAAGAGACTTAGACTCCCACACAATAACAGGGGGGACTTTAACACTTCACTGTCAATTTTAGACAGATCAATAAGACAGAAAATTTATAAGGATATCCAGGACTTGAACTCAGATCTGTATCAAGCAGATCTAATACATATCTCCAGAACTTTCTACCCTAAATCCACAGAACATACATTCTTCTCAGCACTACATCGCACCTACTCTAAAATTGACAACATAATTGGAAGTAATCACTCCTCAGCAAAAGCAAAAGAACAGATCATAACAGTCTCTCAGACCACAGTGCAGTCAAATTATAACTCAGGATTAAGAAACTAACTCAGAACTGCACAACTTCATGGAAACTGAACAACTGGCACCTAAATGTCAACTGGATAAACAATGAAATGAAGGAAGAAATAAAGATGTTCTTCAAAACCGATGAGAACAAAGACACAAGGTGCCAGAATCTCTGGAACACATTTAAAGCAATGTCTAAAGGGACATTTATAGCAATAAATGCCCACATGAGAAGCAAGGAAAGATATAAAATTGACACCCTATCATCAAAATTGAAAGAACTCGAGAAGCAAGATTAAAAAAAAAAAACAAAAAAACTCAAAAGCCAGCAGAAGACAAGAAATAACTAAGATCAGAGCAGAACTGAAGGAAATAGAGACCCAAAAAAACCCATCAAATAAATCAATAAATCCAGGAGCTGGTTTTTGAAAAGATCAACAAAATAGATACACTGCTAGCCACGTTAATAAAATAGAAAAGACAGAAGAATCAAATAGATAAAGCAATAAAAAATGACAAAGGGGATATCACTACTGATTCCACAGAAATAAAAACTACCATCAGAGATTAGTACAAACAACTCTATGCACATAAACCAGTAAACCTGGAAAAATGGATAAATTCTTGAACACTTACACCCTCGCAAGACTAAACCAGGAAGAAGTTGAAAGCCTGAATAGACCAATAACAAGGGCTGAAGTTGAGGCAGAAATTAATGGCCTACCAACAAAAAAAAGTCCAGGTCCAGATGAGTTCACAGCTGAATTCTACCAGACATAAAATAGGAGCTGGTACCACTCCTCCTGAAACTATTCCAAACAATACAAAAAGAGGGAATCCTCCCTATCTCGTTTTATGAGACCAACACCATCCTGATACCAAAGCCTGGCAGAGACTCAACAGAAAAAGAAAACTTCAGGCCAATATCCATGATGAACACAGATGCAAAAATCTTCAATAAAATACTGGCAAACCGATTGCAACAGCACATCAAAAACCTCATCCATCACGATCAAGTAGGCTTCATCCAGGAGATGCAAGGCTAGTTCAAAATACGCAAGACTATAAACGTAATCCACCACATAAACAGAAGCAAAGACAAAAACCACATGATTATCTCAATAGATGCGGAGAAGGCCTTGAACAAAATTCAACAGCCCTTTATGCTAAAAACTCTCAATAAACTAGGTATCGATAGAATGTGTCTCAAAATAATAAAAGCTATTTATGACAAACCCACAGCCAATATCATACTGAATGGGCAAAAACTGGAAGAATTCCCTCTGAAATCTGGCACTAGACAAAGATGCCCTCTCTTACCACTCCTATTCAATATAGTATTGGAAATTCTAGTCAGAGGAATCAGGCAAGAAAAAGAAATAAAGGGTATTTAATCAGGAAAGGAAGAAGTCAAATTGTCTCTATTTGCAGATGACATGATTGTGTATTTTGAAGACCCCATTATGTCAGCCCAAAATCTTAAACTGATAAGCAACTTCAGCAAACTCTCAGGATACAAAATCAATATGCAGAAATCACAAGCATTCCTATACACCAATAACAAATTAACAGAGAGCCAAATAAAAAGCAAACTCCCATTCACAATTGCTACAAAGAGAATAGAATACCTAGGAATACAACTAACAAAGGATGTAAAGGATCTCTTCAAGGAGAACTACAATCCACTGCTCAAGGAATAAGAGAGGACACAAACAGATGGAAAAACTTTCCATGCTTATGGTTAGGAAGAATCAATTCTGTGCAAATGGTCATACTGCCCAAAGTAATTTATAGATTCAACACTATCCCTGTCAAGCTACCAATGACCTTCTTGACAGAACTGGAAAAAAAAAACACATTAAATTTCATATAGAACCACAAGAGAGCATGCATAGCCAAAAGAATCCTAGGCACAAAGAACAAAGCTGTAGACATCACGCTACCTGACTTCAAACTATACTACAAGGCTACAGTAATCAAAACAGCATGGTACTGGTACCAAACCAGAGATATAGACCAATGGAACAGAACAGAGGCCTTGGAGGCAATGGTACACATTTACAACCATCTGATCTTTGACAAAACAAGCAATGGGGAAAGGATTCCCTGTTTAATAAATGGTGTTGGGATAACTGGCTAGCCATGTGCAGAAAGCAGAAACTGGACCCCTCTCTTATACCTTATACTAAAATTAACTCCAGATGGATTAAATATTTAAACATAAGACCTAACACCATATAAACCCTAGAAAAAAAACTAGGCAAAAACCATTAAGGACCTAGGCATAGGCAAGGAATTCATGACTAAAACACCAAAAGCATTGGCCACAAAGCCAAAATAGACAAATGGGATCTAATTAAATTCCAGAGCTTCTGTACAGCAAAAGAAACAATGATTAGAATGAACAAGCAACCAACAGAATGGGAAAAAAATTTTGCAATCTACCCATCTGACAAAGGGCTAATATCCAGAATCTACAAAGAACTAAAGCACATTTACAAGAAACAAACAAACAAACCCATTCAAAAGTGGGCAAAGGATACAAACAGACACTTTTCAAAAGAAGACATATATGAGGCCGACAAACATATGAAAAAAATGCTCATCATCACTAGTTATTAGAGAAATGCAAATCAAAACTACATTAAGATACCATCTCACACCACTTAGAATGGTGACCATTAAGAAATCTGGAGACAACAGACGCTGGAGAGAATGTGGAGAAATAGAACATGTTTACACCATTGGTGGGAATGTAAATTAGTGCAGCCATTGTGGAAGACAGTGTGGTGATTCCTCAAGGATTTAGAAATAGAAATTCCATTTGATCCAGCAATCCCATTACCATGTATATATCCAAAGGATCATAAATCATTCTATTATAAGGACACATGCACACGTATGTTCACTGTGGCACTGTTTACAATAGCAAAAATTTGGAACCAACCCAAATGCCCATCGATGATAGTTTGGACAAGGAAAATGTGGCACATATGCACCACGGAATACTATGCAGCCAAAAAAACAGTGAGTTTGTGTCCTTTGTAGTCATGTGGATGAATCTGGAAACCATCATTCTCAGCAAACTGACACAAGAACAGAAAATCAAACACCACATGTTCTCACTCATAGGCAGGTGTTGAACAACGAGAACACATGGACACAGGGATGGGAGCATCACACACCTGGGTCTGTTGAGGGAAGCTAGGGCAGGGACAGTGGGTGGTGGGGAGGTTATGGGGAGATAACATGGGGAGAAATGCCAGATATAGGTGAGAGGGGGATGGAGGCAGCAAGCCACCTTGCTATGTATGTACCTATGCAACAATCCTACATGACCTGCACATGTACCCCAGAACCTAAAGTACAGTAAAAAAAAAGAAAGTATGGAAAAGGCCAGATATATTTGGAAACTATTCAGTACACTTCTAAATCACCCAAGAGTCAAATGAAAAAATTTCAAGGGAAATTAGAAAATAGTTTTAACAGGGCAGTGTGTGGTGTCTCATGCCTGTAATCACAGCACTTTGGGAAGCCAAGGTGGATGGATCACGAGGTCAGGAGATCACGACCATCATGACCAACCCCATCTCTACTAAAAATACCAAAAATTAGCCAGGCATGGTGGCATGGACCTGTGGTCCCAGCTACTTGGACAGCTGAGGCAGGAGAATCACTTGAACCTGGTAGGCGGAGGCTCCAATGAGCCGAGATTGCACCACTGCACTCAAAAAAAAAAAATACGTTTTACCAATAAAAACATGTAAAAAAAAAACAGGAAGCTGCTAAAGCAGTGCTTAGGGTAATACAGTTTTAACAGCTTTTATGAAAAAATTAAAAAAAAATTACACTTAATATCTAAATTTCTACCTGTATGTAGAAATAACAAGATAAATTTCCATAAAATAGAGGGAAGTAAATACACATCAGCAAATAAATTATTTAAATTGCAAATAAGACTAAACTTTTACAAATACAAATGTTGATTTTTTGAAAATATGAATGAAAAAATAAATGCCTGGAAATACTGATAAAGTAAAAACAAGTAAAACAAATATTAACAATATAATAAATGAAAGAGAATTATATAAACATTAAAAGAATTAGAATACTGTGAATAATTTTATTCTAAAAACCTAGAAAAATTGAGTAAAATAAACTAATTCCTAGCAAAACACAAGTTTCGCAAATGAGAAAAATTTGAAGAGAAAATCTGAGTAGTCTTCCCATGTATTAAAGAAATTGGTTTCACTGGTATATTCTATTAAACGTTAGGGGAAGCAGCAAAGAGGAAAGGACTTTCAGAGTGCCTGCATACACTGGTTATAAGTAACATATAAACTGGGAGAAATAAACTGTGGTAAACTGTGGGAGGCTTCTGGGGAGGCAAACTTCTCTATGCCTCATGTTCTGGTGCAGAGTGACCTTGGCTCTGTTACCATAAACATTGTGCTCAAGGACATAAAACCTCTTTGTAGCACTAAAACGTAACCAGACTTGTAGGCTCCTTGTGAGGCCCGTGTCCCACCAGCTGCACAAAGATAACCAAATGTTCTTGTTCTGTGAAACTCCTGAAACCACCAGTTATCAGTCTTTAGAATGATGAACCAGTTCTGGCTCACTGATTCACACCACCATCACGTCACCCTCTCCCCACCATCACTCCACCTCTACACTATAGATCAAAGTGATTATAACAAATAAATACTGTGGAAGATCAGAGCTCGGTGCCTTTGCAGCCTCTGTTTATGCACTGGCCCGCTGGTCCCACTTTGTGCATTCTTAACCTGTCTTTTTCTCATTCCTTTGTTGCCACTGAACTCGGGGTATCCACAGGTGGTGTGTGGGAGCTGGATCTCTACATTCTTTCTGATGCACCAGCCTGGGGGCTTGAGGATCCCAATGAAGGAACACCTGAGCACACAGTGGAGGAACGATGTACAAAGGACTCCAAAGAACGAACCTGGTCAGTGCGAGGGATAAATAGACATACTCAGGGAATACCAGGGTAACAATGGGACAAAGTGGGAAGTGCTGGGGGAAGCAGCAAAGGAGGAAGGACTTACAGAGTGCCTACATAAATTGATTATAAATAACATATAAACATATAATTATATAAGTAACATATAACATATAGTTTGCTGGGGACAACAAACTACGGCAAACTGTGGGAGGCCTCTGGGGAGGGAAACGTCTCCATGCCTCACTTTCCAGGTGCAGAGTGACCTAGGCTCTGTTATCAGAAACGGCGTGCTCAAGGACATAAAACCCTTTTGTAGCTTGGATAAAAAGAAACAAAAATGTCTTTATATATGGAGAACAAGATTGTCTTCACAGAAATTTTACAGAGTTTACAGAACAGGTATAACAACTAATACATGGAGTATTTTTTAGAATATAGTATATGTGTACATATAGTCAATGAATTTTTATATGTAACAGAAATGATTTGGAAAATAAATTTTAAAAAATTCAATTTCAGCTTCTCTTTAAGATACAGTGGTTACATGTGCAGAACCATGTTACATGGAAATATGTGCTGTTGAGCTTTGGAGTATCCTGTCACCCAGGTAGTGAGCACTGTATCCTAGAAGTCACTTTTTAACCCTCTCACCTTCCTCCATCCTCTAGTAGCCTACAGTGTTCATTGCTCTTATATTTATGTCCATGTGTGCTTAATGTTTAGCTCCTTTTTAAAATTGGGAACATGCAGTATTTGGGTTTCTGTTTCTGCATTAATTTGCTTATGGTAATTACCCTCAGCTCCATCCATGTTGCTACAAAGGACACGATTTCATTCTTTTAATGGCCACATAGTATTCTAGGTGTATATGTACCACATTTTCTTTATCCAATGTATAATTGATGGCTACATGGATTGACATCACGTCTTTGGTCCTGTGAGTAGCCCAGTACAAACACATGAGTGCCTGTGTCTTTTTGGTAGATCAATTTATTTTCTTGTGGATATATACCCAGTAATGAGATGGCTGGGTTGTATGGTAGCTCTACTTTATGTTCTTTGAGAAATAATCCATACTGTTTTCCACAGTGGCTGGACTAATTTTATATTCCCACCAGCAGTACGTAAGTGTTCCTCTTTCTCCATAGCCTCACGAGCATCTGCTGTTTTTTGACATTTTAATAATGACCATTCTGACTACTGTGAGATAATATCTCACTGTGGTTTTGCTTTGCATTTCTCTGATAATTAATGATGCTAAACATTTTATCACGTTTGTGGCCCACTTGCATTCCTCCTTTGGAGAAGTGTCTGCTCACATCCTTTGTCCATTTTTTAATGGGGTTATTAAATTCTGAATATAAGACATTTGTCAGATACATAGTTTGTGAATATCTTCTCCCATTCTGTAGGTAATCTGTTTCTACTGTTGACAGTTTATTTTGCTGTGAAGAAGTTCCTTAGTTTAATTCACTACAACTTATCTAGATATTTTTGTTTTTGTTGCAATTACTTATGGGGACTTAGCCAAAAATTTTTGCCAAGGCTAATGTTCAGAAGAGTACTTTCTAGGTTACCTTCCAGGATTTTTATACTTTGAGGTCTTACATTTAAATATTTGCTCCATTTAGAAGTAATTTTTGAATATGCTGAATGGTAGGCATTCATGAAGAAGACTTCAGTCTTCTACATATGGCTATCCAATTATCCTAGCATCATTTATTGAATAAGGAGTCCTTTCCCCATTGCTTGCTTTTGTCTACCTCATCAAAGAACAGATGGTTGTAAGTGTGTGGCTTTATTTCAGAATTTTCAATTCCTTTCTATTGATCTATATGCCTGTTTTTGTACCAGCACCAAGCTGGTTTGTTTACAGCTGCTATGTAGTACAGCCTGAAGTTGAGTTGTATGATGCCTCTGGCTTTATTATTTTTGCTTAGAATTGCTTTGGCTGTTTGGGCTTTTTTTTTTTTTTTTTTTTTGGTTCCATAGGAATTTTAGAATTTTTGCACTATCTGTGAAGAAAGATGTCTATAACTTGATAGGAATATCTTTTTTAGAAAGCACAATATAAATATGAATAAATTTAAGAAAAATGTGAATGAGTTCTACATTAGAAACTACAGAATAATGCTGATAGGATTTCTTATTTAAAATTTTTTTTTAGTTGTACTTTGGGTTCTGGGGTACATGTGCAGATCATGCAGGATTGTTGCATAGGTACATAAAAAACAATGTGGTTTTCTGCCTCCATCACCCCATCACCTATATCTGGCATTTCTCCCCATGTTATTCCTCTCCAACCTCCCCAATCCCCACTGTCCCTCCCCTAGCCTCCCCAACAGACCGCAGTATGTGATGCTCCCCTCCCTGAGTCCATGTGTTCTCATTGTTCAACACCTGCATATGAGTGAGAAAATGCGGTATTTGATTTTCTGTTCTTGTGTCAGTTTGCTGAGAATGATGGTTTCCAGATTCATCCATGTCCCTACAAAGGACACAAACTCATCATTTTGTATGGCTGCATAGTATTACATGGTGTATATGTGCCACATTTTCCTTGTCCAATCTATCATCAATGGGCATTTGGGTTGGTTCCAGGACTTTGCTATTGTAAACAGTGCCACAGTGAACATACATGTGCATGTGTCTTTGTAATAGAATGATTTATAATCCTTTGGATATATACCCAGTAATGGGATTGCTGGGTCAAATGGAATTTCTATTTCTAGGTCCTTGAGGAATCACCAAACTGTCTTCCACAATGGCTGAACTAATTTACTCTCCCATCAACAGTGTAAAAATGTTCCTATTTATCCACATCCTCTCCAGTATTTGTTGTCTCCAAATTTTTTAATGATCACCATTCTAACTGGCATGAGATGGTATCTCAACGTGGTTTTGATGTACATTTCTGTAATAATCAGTGATCATGAGCATTTCTTCATAGGTTTCTTGGCCTCATTCATGTCTTCTTTGGAAAAGTGTCTGTTCATATTTGTTGCCCACTTTTGAATGAGTCTGTTTGTTTTATTCTTGTTAATCTATTTCAGTTTCTTGTGGATTCTGATATTAGCCCTTTGTCAGATGGGTAGATTGCAAAAGCTTTTTCTCATTCTGTTGGTTGGCGGTTCATTCTAATCATTGTTTCTTTTGCTGTACAGAAGCCCTGGAGTTTAATTAGATCCCATTTGTCTATTTTGACTTTTGTTACCAATGCTTTTGGTGTTTTAGTCATGAATTCCTTGCCTATGCCTATGTCCTGAATGGTTTTGCCTAGGTTTTATTCTAGGGTTTTTATGATGTTAGGTCTTATGTTTAAGTCTTTAATCCATCTGGAGTTAATTTTAGTGTAAGAGGTCAGGAAGGGGTCCAGTTTCCACTTTCTGCACATGGCCAGCCAATTATCCCAATACCATTTATTAAACACGGAATCCCTTCCCCATTGCTTATTTTTGTCAGGTTTGTCAAAGATCAGATGGTTGTAGATGTATGCCATTGCCTCTGAGGCCTCTGTTCTGTTCCATTTGTCAATATCTCTGTTTTGGTACCAGTACCATGCTGTTTTGATTACTATAGCCTTGTAGTATAGTTTGAAGTCAGATAGCATGACGCCTATAGCTTTGTTCTTTGTGCCTAGGATTGTCTTGGCTATCTGTGCTCTCTTGTGGTTCCATATGAAATTTAAGGTGGTTTTGTTCCAGTTCTGTCAAGAAGGTCATTGGTAGCTTGACAGGGATAGTGTTGAATCTATAAATTACTTTGGGCAGTATGACCATTTTCACAAAATTGACAATTGGTATTTAATTAAATTTAAGAGCTTCTACACTGCAAAAGAAATTATCAACAGTGTAAATAGATAACCTATGGAATGGGAGAAAATATTTGGAAACTATGTATATGACAAAGGTCTAATATTGATGATCTCTAAGAAAAATAAGTTTACAAGAGGAAAAATCTCATTTAAAAGTAGGCAAAGGACAGGAATAGACACTTTTCAAAGGATATAAACGTGGCAAACAAACATAAGAAAAAGCTCAATATCAATCATTGTCAGATAAATGTACATTGAAACCACAATGAGATATCATCTCCTTTCAGAATAGCTATTATTAAAAAGTCAAAAAAAAAAAAAAACAACAACATGCTGGCAAGGTTGCAGAGAAAATAGAATACCGATACACTATTGGTGGGAGTTAAATTAAGTTCAACCATTGTGGAAAGTGGTATGGTGATTCCTCAAAGAGTTAAAAGCTGAACTATGATTCAATCCAGCAATCCCATGATTAGGCATATACCCAGAGGAATATAAATCAGTCTACCATAAAGACTCCTGCATGTGAATGTTCACTGCAGCTCTATTCACAAAAGCAAAGATGAATAAACTCAAATGCCCATCAATGACAGACTGGATAAAGAAAATGTGGTATATATATACACCATAGAATGTGATGCAGCCATAAAAAAAGAACAAGATCACGTCTTTTGTGGGAACACAGGTAGAGCTATAGGCTTATTATACTTAGCAAACTAACACGGGAATGAAAATCAAACACTGCATGTTCTCACTTACAAGTGAGAGCTAAATGATGATAACTTATAACTACAAAGAAGGAAACAACAGTCACTGGGGTCTACCTGAGGTGGAGCATGTGAGGAAAGAGTGGAACAGAAAAGATAACTATATGGTACTGGGCTGAATACCTGGGTGATGAAATAATCGGTAGAAAAAAAATATCCCCAAAACACAAGTTTACCTATGTAACAAACATTCATATGTATCCCAGAACTTAAAATAGAAGTAAAATAAATAAATAAATATTAAGAAATAAAAATGGGACCTCCTTTACAGTTGGTACCACAGAAATTCAAAGGATCATCAGAGACTACTGTGAGTAACTATATACCCACAAACCAGAAAACCTAAAGAAAATGAGTAAATTTCTGGAAACATACAACTCCCAAGATCTATGCTGGAAGTAACAGAAATCCTGAATAGATCAGTAACAACTAGTGACATTAAATTATCAATAAAAAATCTCCCAAATGAAAAATCCTAAGGCTAGTCAAATTCACAGATAAATTCTACCAAATCTACAAAGAAGAACTGGTACAAAGCTTCCTGAAACTCTTCCAGAAAATCAAAGAGGAGGGATTCTTCCATAACCCATTTTACAAACCCAGCATCACCCTGATGTCAAGCCAAAAAGGAACACAATACTAACAGTAAACTACATACTCATATCTCTGATAAATATAGATGTAAAAATCTCCCATATCTCTGATAAATGTAGGTGTAAAATTCCTCATCAAAAAACTAGTAAATTGAATCCAGCAGCCCATCAAAAAGATAATATGCCACAGTTAAGTGAGTCAATATACACAAATCAATAAATGTGATTTGCAACATAACCAGAACTAAAATTTAAAACCATATAATCATCTAAATAGATGCAGAACAAGCATTTGATGAAATGTAGTAGCCCTTCATGCATAAACCCTCAAGAAACCAGGCATCAAAAGAACATACCTGAAAATAATAAAAGCCAAAGGCAAATCCACAACCCACATCATACTAAATGAGGAAAAGCTTAAAGAATTTTTCCTAAGATCTGGAACAAGACAAGGATGTGTATTTTCACCATTTCTAGTCATCATCGTACTAGAAGTGCTAGACAGAGCAATGAGGCAATAGAAAGAAATAAAAGGCATCCAGATTGGAAAAGAGGAAGTCGAATTATCTGTTAGTTGACAATATATTCTTATACCTAAAAAAGCCTAAAAACTGCTGCAAAAGACTTCTAGATTTGGCTTTAGTAGTAATGTTTATAAATGAAAAATCAACATACAAAAATCAGTAGCATTTCTATTCACAAATGATGACAAAGAGATACAAATCAATAAGTCAATTATGTTTATAATAACTAAAAAATTAAAATACCTAGGAATATATTTATCCCTAAAGGGAAATGATCTGTATAAGGAAAATTACAGTACACTGATTACACAAACCATAAATGATTCAAACAAATGAAAAAATATCCCACTATCATGGATTGGAAAAGTTAACGTTGTTAAAATGACTACACTGTCCAAAGCAAAGTACATATTTATGAAATTCCTTTCAAAATATCATCATCATGTTTTACAGAATTAACAAAATAATTCTAAAATTCATATGGAACCAAAACAGAACCCAAGTAAGCCGATGAAATTCTAAGCAAAAAGAACAAAGTTGGAGACATCACATAAAGTGACTTCAAATTATACTACAAGACTATAGTAACCAAAACAACATTATCCTCTTTTAAAAACAGACATGTAGATAAATGAAAACAGAATAAAGAACCCAGAAATAAAGTTGCTTAACGATAGTTCATTGATATTTGACAAAGTTGACAAAAACATGCACTAGAAAAAGGACACCCTATTCAATAAACGGTGCTGGCAAAACTGGATTGCCATATGCTGAAGAATATAATGATGTTTATCTGTCACTATGTAGAAAAATTAACTTAAGATTAATTAAAGATTTAAATGTAAGACTTGAAGCCATAAAAATACTAAAAGAAAACTTAAAAAATCTTGGATATTTGCCTAGGCAAAGAATTCAAAAGCAAATGCAATAACAGCAAGAAAATACATAAATGAAACTTAATTAAACTAAAATGTTTCTGCACAGTAAAAGAAATAACAGAGTGAACAGACAAATTGCAGAATGGGTGAAACTATTTGCACATTATGCATCTGACAAGAGACCGTTATCCAGAATCTACCCAAAGGAAAGTAAATCATTTAAAAAGATAACTGTACTTGTATTTATTGCAGCACTATTCACACTCCTTTGGTATGTCAGTACCAAAGGCATGGAATCAACCTAAGAGTCTATCAATGAATTATTGCACATAGAAAATGTAGTATGCGTATACTATGGAATATTACTCAGCCATAAAAATGAGTTAAAACATGTCTTTTCAGCAACATGGATAGAAAACGTGTCTTTTCAGAACAACTTAGAAAATAAAATACTGCATGTTTTCACTTAAACTGTGAACTAAAGAATGTATAGATATGGATGTAAAGTGTCCATAATAGACACTGGAGTCCGCAAGGGTCAGAGGTGGGTGAGGGATGATAAATTACATAATAGGTACAATGTAAGTTATTCAGGTAATGGGTACAGTAAAGGCCAAACCTCACTACACAATATATCCATGTAAAAAAGCTGCTCCTGTAGCTCTTAAACTTATACAAATAAAAATTTTGCTTTGCAATTTATAATAATTATTTTGAGAATAGAGTGAATATTGTTAACTATTAAAATAAAATGCAGTAATTTTTACCCTTGTGCTATTAGTCATAAAATGATTTTTTTTCCTTATTGGTTTTCAATGACACAAAACCTTGTTTGCTTCAACTTCACCTAAATATGAATAAAACAGACATTATCTGCTAAAGTAATTTGGCTTCAAACACAGTTGGATAGGTTTTACATATTTTAAAAGAAAAACGTGTCTGTGAAATATACACTTATCCAGAATGAATATTTTTACAAATACAAAAAAAGAAGTAAGTTTCACACCCTTTCTGCATAGATGAAATAGATAATGGAATCTACCAGCATCATTCATATAGCCTCAGCTTTTCTAAATTAAAAGACAAACATGTATTCAAAAGGTTCAACATAGGACCAGGACAATGAGGACATGCACACATTCACACACACATATAATTATGTAAAATAAAATTTAAAACTGTATAACATAGACTTAAAAATAATACTTTTAAATATCTATATTTTACTTAAATTGACAAATTTATGTACTTTATGTAATCAGTTCAGAACATTGTCAAGATCAGATTTGGATATATGAGATATTTAAACAGGTTGAAAAAATGTGCCACGTCAAATAACATCTGCTAGTAAGTTCTCTTGTGTAATAACTGTTTTCAAAGTGCTTTCTGTTGATCTCTGGGTTCATTCAAGTTTACACTATCAAGGGTGGTAAAAAGAATACAAGATCAGAAAAGGTATCCATTATTCATTTGTTTTTTTAGCAAACTTTTATGGAACACTTAATGCTATACTCTGTACTATGCACTGTGAATACAAACATAAATATTTAAAACCACAAGCTTAAGCATTTGAAAACAGAAATATTTAAAGTGTAACTAACTAATTCTAAAGGAAATAAGTGTTTTTGGGTGTAACAAATTCTTAATGGCTAAAAGCAATGCTTTGCAAAGCAGGAGAGAAAAACATTTTACTGATAGATAAAATGGGGAGAGCAGAAAACATTGTATTACCTGTTAATGTGACATACATGGTTAAATAATAATGTGATTAAACAATTTTTTCACACTCTCAAGAACTGTGAAGCTTCAGAAATTTTGCTGTAATCACAAGCTAAGTGTAACCTCATAAGCATGTCAAGGTTTTAAGGAGATTGGCAGAAGACAAGAGACAAGGTAAGAGGGAAAAAAAAAAACCTGATTAACCTGATTACTTATGCCAGAACAGGTGGCACGAGGCTTGTAATTGTATTTGTTCCTCTTGCCCCCCAGATCCCACAGGACAATGTGGAGTAATCCAAGTGGATGGAGCTTATGAAATGGATTTGCCTTACAACCAAAGAACCCCAGGTTTGGAAACCCAAATCTTGTGTAATGGGCTGCAAACCTGCCTGACCATTGCACCAACGGAGAATTGTCTTTATTACACCAGACAGTAAACAAACCAGTTCTCTACTACCAATGGAAACACTATATCTACCCTCCAAGGCTGTTTGTCAAACTAACTACCTAGAAAAGATACAACTGTCCGTGGGTCTCTCATGTTTCTGCATGTCATGTGCACAGGGTCAATATTCTGGACAATCTTCACAAGGATGTTTGTCTTTCTTCAGAGTAAATGACAGATTTGTTTGCTAGTTAGGAAAAAAAAAGTCTCCCAGGGCAAAAGTTGGGCAAATTTACTAGTATATCTCCTATAAAAGATTGGGATTACCTAAACTTGGATTTTCCCAGCTGTGATGCAAACTCACCACATGTATAGCATCCATCTGGACTGTCTGCATTGTCATGGAAACAAGGAGAACTAAAACAATATGAAGCTTGTGATGCCTGCTGTGCCATGAGAAATCAAGTCCATTGTTTCTGACTCAGGTATTTCTTACATTCTACTAGAATTTATGAAACTTTAGTAATCTAACCTGTAAGCTTACAAAACGCATAAAATAGCCGACCCTTCCCAGTTTTTGAAATCTTGTGCTTATTTTGAATATTATGCTAGTTAATGTACAGGGCAAAGATAATTGCCTGGCACACATGCGCGTGCGCATGCGCGCACCCATACCCAGCCACCCACCCACACACCCACACACACAGCAGTAAGTGCTGCTCCAAATTATCCATGTGCAATGGAAAAAAGGGGTACAGTAATTATCTTTGATTGTTAGAATTTTGTTTCCTATTGGATTTGTCTTTCTAATAATCATATATTTGTTTTATAACTTATACCATCTTATTTGAAAGTGTGAAATTCCTACAGTTATGATACATCATTCTAGTGATATTAGTCATCAGTGTTGTCAGAAATCAAATGCTGAACATTTTTCTGTGTTCAGTTAGATGATATTACAACTTCTTTATATAAATATTTCATGTTTGTCTCTTTATATTCTTTTGTACATCTATAAATTCGCCCATATTTTAAATATTTTATATTCAATACAATACCTAGCTGGTTGAAATAACAACTTTGCTGACAAGTATACCTCTGTTAGGAAAGTCAGAATAATATTTACCATAATCACTTCTAGGTGTTCCTGAAGCAATGAAGGTACTAACAAAGATGTTGAATATAAATTGTATAGTCCATTAAAATCCAAGATGAGAAGTCAGACTGTACGAAGGAGCTAGATGCCAGATATGAAAATTTATCCTAGAGGAGCAGTATGTGGTAACACATTGTTCTTGTTGAAATGTAAGCTATTCATTAACATGATGGACCATATATTTTAACTTTGCAGCATGAAAATTAATAAATCATGAGCAACTGCAAACTGGTGATTTTTTCTTTAGGCATATTTTCAAAATATTTTTAACCTGTGTTTTTTTTTTTTTTCTGGTACTTTTCAGCTAACACTCTATGCATCTACTGTGTGACTTATAATCAAATCGTCTTTTACTTGATATATGCAGAAATAGTCCCTCAAATTATTTTCCAAAATATAAAGAACATGCAAACATGAATATTTTGTAGGAACTATACTTCTAAAAATAAGTATTTCCTTTCAGAAAAGAGGGAGAAACCAAGAAAAGATGCTAATAAACACATCTTATAAACAGGGACATGATTATTAATGATTAAATTCTCCTTGTATAAATGACAAATTGTGGATACAGAATAATTAATTTGTCTAAGGTTGGACAGACAAGAATTAACAGGGTCACAATAAAATCCCTGTCTCCTCATTATGTAGAAGGTTTTCCACACGGCATCTCACAACAGGTATTGTCATGTTCATAGCGGCTTTATATCCCCTCTTAAAATGTTACAACTCTTCCTCTTCTACCACATCTCAGATGGAAAGGGAGGGCGCCAAGCAGGGACCAGCTCTTCATCTGCATAGAGCACCAATTCACTTCAGCCTTTAATTAGCCATGGACCAAATCCTTCATCCAGATAAGGGGTAGCCAATAGGGACCTCAAAATGAGTACATAAAACCCAGAAAACTGTAACTGGGCCCTCAAGCCACTTGCTCGGGCCCACTCCCACCCTGTGGAGTGCCTTCCCACTTTAATAAATCCCTGCTTTAGTTTCTTCCTTCCTGTGTTTCCTTCCTTCATTACTTTGCACAATTTTGTCCAATTCCTTGTTCAAAACACCAAGGACCTGGACAGCTCACACTCACCATCTTCCTTCCTGTAATGAAACGGCACTGTGAACCATTAAATAGAAGCTCACTTGCTCACACAGCGCTCTCTAGAATGTGATTGGGGTAGATTGCCATTTACTTCATGTTGCCATGTTTTTCTGTGGAACATTTATGTAAGTGCTCACAGGAGGTTGGAGTAGCTTGAATTATGGTCAGGACAACTTATTTTATAGTTCAAAAGCAGCAGCCTGGTTTTCACTTTATGAAATAATATAGGTGCTGCCACCCTTAATAAACCTGAAAGTTACACAGGGATTTTGTGGACTTGATGTCCAAGGACAGAAAAAGAGTATTGCCTTGAAAGAAAAATGCTGTACCATAAGACAGAGATACAGAGAAAATACAATTTTTGTAGAAAATACAATTTTCCGACGAGGTTGTCTCATCTTGACAAGGCATGAATTAGGTGTTAATGCTGTAATTAGACATCTTATTACTAATAATTAAAGAGACATTGTTTACCTCAAAAATTGATTGCACCAGTATTCAATTTACAAGAAAATAAAGACTTTAAGACAACAGCTCCAAAGAAAAAGCAACATTGTATTTTAAAAGTTAAACTTAGGAACACCTGTTTTTAGAAAATAGAAAATATATCTTTGTATTTAGACAGTTGACAGTTTCATTCTGTTTTAAACTCCCTGTTTTATACATGTGGCTCATATATATGTGCCCACAATAGGTGGTACAGGGTTGAATTTTTTAATTAACTTTTTTTAATAAGAGGAAAAAACCACTGAGAATTGCAATTCACTAGTTTACGTATTATATGCATACATAATGCATGTATGTCAACATGAAAATCTATGAAGGTTGGTCAAATTACTCTACTCTGACCATGACCATTAACCAAGACACATTGGGTTTGGCATGGTCTTAGGCATCACTGGAGAATATAAAGAATATAATGAATCAGCAAATTCCTCTGTCCAGTTTAATTCTGTAGAAACAAGGAAATATATTCATCCAAAGGTATAAAATTTAATGAGGAACATATTCATGCACACACATATGATATAATATATAACATAGCATAAGAATAATAAAATGAATTGGGAGAAGAGATTGGACTGAACAATTCCTTTTGTGTCTATGATTAGACAAGTCAGGGAAAAGAGAGATTATCATGAAAGACTTAGTTGTTTAAAGGAATTAACTGTATTTTATTCATTTTTATAATCTTAGTTTGGAACACGATACCTCAGTCATGATTGCTAATGAACAACTAGTGCGATAAATGAATGAATAATAACGTAATTTTAAAGGATAAATTCAAATTAGCTAGATAGGTAAAAAATATAAATATTATTGTAAGTATGCTATTCTGATTCTGAGAATGTGATGCTATTTCTTGGAACCTTTTCCAGACTTGCTACAGGGTGTGCCCCCTCTGCTTGGCCCACCGTGCTCAACCTCTTGCAGGAGGGAGCAGGTAAGTCATCCCTCTGGTCACTCCAGGTGCCAACACAGGAACCAGCTCTGTGTGAGACCCATGGCCAGACCAGGTGTGAGCAAGTGAGTGTGGGACCCGGCCAGCCACTCCAGGTGCCGACACAAGAACAAGCTTCACGTAGGGCCCGTGGCCACACCAGGAACGTCATCTCGAAGGGACTGCAGCAGTGCCTGGGAAAGTGTGCTCGCAACCCTGAGGCCCCAGAGTGGGTGTTACAGTGTTCCTTTAGTTTCTCCATTCATGAACGGGGGTGTGTTAACAGCTAAATTGGCCCCTTGCTTCATCACAGGAGGTAGCTGCCCTCCTCTGGCAAGGGTAAACGGACAGTGAGTGACAGCCTTTCTGGGTATTTGCATCAGTGGGTCCCCAGCTCATGTCAGGCATCCAAGAAGACTGAGGTCACACAGACAAATTGAAGGATGGTGAAGGCAGAGTAAAAATGGCTCTCAGCAGAGAGGGGAGCTGGAGAGGGGACAGGAAGGGGAGGTCATTGTCCCCAAAGTCAGGTTGTCTCTTTCCTGAAGTCAGGCCATCTCCTCCTCTACTGACTGAATCTGCGGTCTTTATAGGCATAGGATGGGGAGGGCATGCTGATTCGTTTGTGAGTATGCAAAAATGGTTAAATCAAAGACACCACTCAAAGGTGGGCACCACAGTGTACAAAAACAATTAGGAAAGGGTAGGCATATGTAAATAGGTGAAGGGTGGGGATCAATCAGAGGAAAGTGCACCAAACAGGAAGACAAGTTCTTAATATGGTCCCAGGATTTAACTTGTAGCTTCCCTTTCAGGTTTTAAAGTGTCTTTGGCTTGGAGGTGAGGTTTCACTAGGTACCTGCCCCTATCGGCCTAGGCATTTGGCTGCCTCCTGCTGCTATCAATTCCGTAACAGAAAAAGACACGTAGCAATCTGTGTGTGAGATAAAATAGTGTGTGACTGTGAGTCTAAGAAACACCCTTAACATTCTTACCTATAGAATATGTAGGAGCTGAGGTATATGAGGCACAAAGGTAGGTGGAGCATACATCATAGAGTGTCTTGGATAAAGAGAGAAGAGTGTTGGTGGAAGCATGATTCATCTACTCCAGAAAGATAGCTTCAGCACCAGTGTGAAAATGATTTGATCATGAGGATCATTGTCATGTTAAAGGAGGAAGAGGCTGGCGGAAGGAAGTTGGGGGATTATGGAAATTTTTTGTTGAGCAACAAATTAGGATCCTGTACAAGCAAGGAACGATAAAGGCCAGAATTAAGACAATAGTGAAACAAAAACAGAGGACTTAATGTTCTGGAAGCAGTGAATGATCCCAGTGGAATTTTATATATTGTGTATATTTGGCAGAATACAGCACCAACTATGCAAATGTTCCTGCACCAAAAAGTTGCAAACCACAACAGCAACCCCTTAATTATTAATGTCATTTAACGGCATTGCAGTAATTTCCCGAATAAGCAATTTGCTCATTTCTCTTGGAAGTTGTTTCAGAAACCATAGAAAGGCTGAGACATTTCAGGTCCCATACCCTGCAAAAGAAACTGAAATGCTCTGAGGTGAAACAGGAGACAACTCAGTAACAAGAGAGCCAAATTCTCCAAGGCAATAGAGTGTAGCACAATTTGCTTCCAAAGATCAAATTCATAAAGCCACACATCAAAACAACTATTAGAACAAGGCATTCTAAAATCATCCCTAACACCACTGACACAGTCAAAATATTCATAAACCAAACAAAACAATGTTCAAACACCCACAGGTCCCTATCCATCTTTTGAAGTGCAAAACAGCCAAGGGAAATGCATTTTTAAGATGACTGCACCTAATATGACTTTGTAAAGTAATTTTATGTCCTAAAATGCCAGTGTTATGGGTCATAAATATAAAATCAAGGCGATAAATATTCCTTCAAACATACGGCAGTGTTGAGCAGCATTCCCTTTTGGGTTCCAGAATATGCTTTCCAAAACTGCAGCAGGGAAAAGACTCATTTTGAACCTCCTGCCTCTCCAAATCCAACATACACTGGTCTGGATCGGAACAATTGTCACCTATAGTCTCAGCACGGAATGTGACTGTTTTCAACATTCCTTTCATGATGCTGTCAGCATGAAAACTCTCAAATGTGTTCCAGCTTGATCTTTAAATGACATTTTAAAAACAGATTTGAAGTAAAAGAATGCTATTCTCTCCATTTGTTCAAAAGGAGATATTTCCTTCATAAGTTTATAAAAGACTAGGTATTAATTAATCACTCACCTACTGATTCCTTAAGGCATAAGCAGCAGCTTGCATCAGGCACATTAGGGAGTATCAGGGACATAGAAATAAAGAACTATTTACTTATAAATCTTGTGCACGTTTTGGGGAGGGCAAGACTTATTCTTGGTTTCAGGTAAGGTCAACAAGCTTGAAAAGTGACACTTACTGGAATTTCTCAGTGACTCTATGAGACCTATGTAACAGCCACTCAATATATATGTTAAATAATGTTTTCTGTGGAACTTCTTTATATATTAAGAAAGACTTTCCTGTATTTCTTATTCCACTGAATTCCTGGAAGGGGATTGTCCCACTTTGGCAAAGCTCCATGAAATGAATAACCTTGGGAAACTGTGCATAATAGGTATTACTAAAGGCATTATGTTCCAATATATGAACCTCTAGTTTCTTTGCTTTTCAAGGGCTCGCTCACAAAGCCACATATTCTCAGAGAACTAATTGTGTTCATTTATTGCAAATTTTATAATAGCAAGCTACATATGTTGGAATTTTGGAAGATGAATTTAAAGAAGTAAATTGTAGAGATCTTTGTCTCTTTAAGAGGCAATTTGGTCTGCATTACAATGATGGTGGTAAAACAAATGGAAATACTTGGAAAGATTCAAGAACCGTTTAACAGACAATAACTTGTAAATTATTGCATATGGTGGATAAGAGAGGATACAAAGAAAACCTCAGTGTTTTGGGCTTGAGTAACTGGGTGATTAGATTAATGATGACAAGAAAAAAGATGAAAGCTAGTACAGGAAGTATTCTAATTAGTGTCTTTTTGTAGTTACCAAGTTTAGACTATAAATCCAGATAAGGGATAATGGGGAAGAATACTTTCTTTTTTGACTCAGTCATGGCTTTAGCAGAAAGCAATATGATGTAGTAGACTTCACTGTCAACAGACAGACGCATTTTTAAAATCTTCATCCTGCAGTGGACTGATGTACGATATTAATAAAGCCATTTGACTTGAGACACATTATCATGACCTATAAAATAAATAGGCGAATGAGATCACCCCCGCTACCATTTGCTAGGAGAACAAAATTAGATTGTTTATAACGTGCCACTTGAAAATGTTCATCTAGTCTCAAACTCTCCTGCCTTTTTCTAGATGTGTTAATGTGGAGGTGACCAAAGCAAATTGTATTAATAGTTTAAGGCAGCAGTCCCCAACTTTTTGGGTACCAGGAACCAGTTTTGTGGAAGACTATTTTTTCATGGACTGGGGGTAGGGTATGGTTTTTGGGATGAGTCAAGCGCAGTATATTTATTATGTAGTTTATTTCTATTACATTCTTATATAAATGAAATAATTATAGAACTCATCATAATGTAGAATCAGTGGGAGCTTTCCGTTTGTTTTTCTGCCACCAGATGGTCCCTTCTGGGGGTGGTGGGAGACAGTGGCACCTGAAATGTGTTGCTTATGTCCAGTCTACTCCAAAATCTCTTTTCAGTTGTCATTGCAGAAAACCCTGCCTTGCAAAGATAGCATGTTGGAAATGGAAGCAGGCTTCTCAGTGCTTTTGTGGCAATCTCAGGATATTCTGCCTTGACTTTAATCCAAAGTGTATGTAGATTTGAAGTTGTCTTAAACATACTTTTAAGGCCACCATCATTTGTGATCTCAAGCAGTTAATCCTGTTTTAGCACAAAGTCGATTAACCTGGCTTATTCACAAATGGGGCACAGATCTATTCCTTCCAAGTTCGGGGGTTGTCTGTCGTTGGGAAGTAATGCTCAGACTCTTGAAAGCTGAGATAGGTGACAGTGTACAAACTGGGAGAAAGAAGGCCCTGGCTCAGTCTGTTTCAAAATCTCTGCTAATGTCTGAAACATGTCAAAAATCCCAATGTTCACTCATTGCCCTCAAAATTCCCATTTGGCTTTGAATGCAGCCACTTTATCTGCTGACTGGAAGAGTTATCATTTGCCCCTGAAGTCACAGATTGAGTTTGTTGAGCAGGTTGAATATATCACACAAGTAAGAAAGTCTTCTAACACATTCTGTGTCACCAAAATGTGCTTCCAGTGGTGACTAAAAGAAATCTCTAGAGTGATTCTTATAACTCCAAAATGCTGGCCAGTGATCTACCTTTAGAAAATCATCTCACTTCTGTGTATAGGAGAAGACACATGTGCTCTGTGTCCATGTGTCTATCTCCTCACAGAGCTTCACGAATAGACCTGAATTAAAGGCATGGAGTTTAATGTGGTTAAAAATTTTAATCATATACTACAAAACGTTAAGTTCAGATGACATGTTTTAGCTTGGCAGCATTTCTTTCTATTTTTTTTTTTATTGTACTTTAGGTTCTGGGGTACATGTGCAGATCATGCAGGATTGTTGCATAGGTACACACATGGCAATGTCGTTTGCTGCTTCTGTCCCCCCGTCACCTACATCTGGCATTTCTCCCAATGTTATACCTCCTTGACCTTCTGACCCCCTGCGGTCCCTCCCTTGGCCCCCCACAACAGGCCCCAGGTGTGTGATGCTCCTCTTCCTGTGTCCATGTGCTCTCATTGTTCAACAACCGCCTATGAGTGAAAACATGTGTTATTTGATTTTCTGTTCTTGTGTCAGTTTGCTGAGAATGATGGTTTCCAGATTCATCCATGTCCCTACAAAGGACACCGACTCATCATTTTTTATGGCTGCATCATATTCCATGGTGTATATGTGCTACATTTTCTTTGTCCAGTCTATCATCGATGGGCATTTGGGTTGGTTCCAGGTCTTTGCTATTGTAAATAGTGCTGCTATGAACATACGTTTGCATGTGTCTTTATAATAGAACCATTTATAATCCTTTGGGTATATACCCAGTAATGGGATTGCTGAGTCAAATGTAATTTCTATTTCTAGGTTCTTGAGGAATCACCAAACTGTCTTCCACAATGGTTGAACTAGTTTATATTCCCACCAACAGTGTAAAAGTGTTGCTATTTCTCCATATTCTCTCCAGCATCTGTTGTCTCCAGATTTTTTTAATGATCGCCATTCTAACTGGCGTGAGGCGGTATCTCAGTGTGGATTTTATTTGCATTTCTCTAATAATCAGTGATGATGAGCATTTTTTCATATGTTTGTTGGCCTCATATATTTCTTCTTTTGAAAAGTGTCTGTTCATATCCTTCACCCACTTTTGGATAGGTTTGTTTGTTTGTTTCTTGTAAATCTGTTTTAGTTCTTTGTAGATTCTGGATATTAGCCCTTTGTCAGATGGGTAGATTGCAAAAACTTTTCACATTCTGTTGGTTGCTGGTTCACTCTAATGATTGTTTCTTTTGCTGTACAGAAGCTCTGGAGTTTAATTAGATCCCATTTGTCTATTTTGGCTTTTGTTGCCAATGCTTTTGGTGTTTTAGTCATGAAGTCCTTGCCTATGCCAATGTCCTGAATGGTTTTGCCTAGGTTTTCTTCTAGGGTTTTTATGGCATTAGGTCTTATGTTTAAATATTTAATCCATCTGGAGTTAATTTTAGTGTAAGGTGTCAGGAAGGGGTCCAGTTTCTGCTTTCTGCACATGGCTAAGCAGTTTTCCCAACACCATTTATTAAACAGGGAATCCTTTGCCCATTGCTTATTTTTGTCAGGTTTGTCAAAGATCAGATGGTTATAGATGTGTGGTGTTGTCTCCAGGGCCTCTGTTCTGTTCCACTGGTCTGTATCTCTGTTTTGGTACCAGTACCATGCTGTTTTGATAACTGTAGGCTTATAGTATAATTTGAAATAGGTAGCATGATGCCTCCAGCTTTGTTCTTTTTGCTTAGGATTGTCTTGGCTATGCCAGCTCTCTTTTGGTTCCATATGAAGTTTAAGGTGGTTTTTTCCAGTTCTGTGAAGAAGGTCATTGGTAGATTGTTGGGGATAGCATTGAATCTATAAATTACTTTGGGCAGTATGGCCATTTTCACGATATTGATGCTTCCTAACCATGAGCATGGAATGTTTCTCCATCTGTTTGTGTCCTCTCTTATTTCCTTGAGCAGTGGTTTGTTGTTCTCCTTGAAGAGGTCCTTTATATCCTTTGTCAGTTGCGTTCCTAGGTATTTTATTTGCTTTGTAGCAATTGTGAATGGGAGTTTGCTCATTATTTGGCTCTGTTAGTCTATTTTTGTTGTACAGAGATGCTTGTGATTTCTGCACATTGATTTTGTATCCTGAGACTTTGCTGAAGTTGCTTATCAATTTAAAGAGATTTGGGGCTGAGACGATAGGGTCTTCTAAATATACAATTATGTCGTCTTCAAATAAAGACAATTTGACTTCCTTTTTTCCTAATTGAATACCCCCTTTTTTTTTTTTCTTGCCTAATTGCTCTGGCTAGAACTTCCTATACTATATTGAATAAGAGTGGTGACAGAGGGTATCCTTGTCTAGTACTGGCTTTCAAAGGGAATGCTTCCAGTTTTTGCCCATTCAGTATGATATTGGCTGTAGGTTTGTAGTAAATAGCTTTTATTATTTTGAGATATGTTCCTTCAATACCTATTTTATTGAGAGTTTTTAGCATAAAGGGCCATTGAATTTTGTTGAAGGCCTTCTCTGCATCTGTGGCGATAATTATCTGGTTTTTGTCTTTGGTTCTGGGGTTTATGTGGTGGATTACATTTATAGACTTGTGTATGTTGAAACAGCCTTGCATCCCTGGGATGAAGCCTACTTGATTGTGATGGATAAGCTTTTTGAAGTGCTGTGGCAATCAGTTTGCCAATATTTTATTGAAGATTTTTGCATATATGTTCATCATGTATATTGGCCTGAAGTTTTCCTTTTTTGTTGAGTCTCTGCCAGGTTTTGGTATCAGGATGATGTGACTTACAGTGTGTAGACTCACATTCAGAAGCAGTCTCTTTGATCCAAATAGTGAAACCAGAAAGCAGTCTAGTCATGGTAGCCACTCCCTCTATCCATATATTCAACACAAAAACCCATTCATTTTTCCTGTTATGTAACCATTCAAAGACTTGAATAGTTTTGCAATTGTGATATTGGTTGGCAACAAAAACATATAACATGTCCTCATGCACATCCTCCTGAAAAATATGTTGCACAGAAACAAGTATTGTTGCCTTATTGTCAACATCGGTAGACTCATCAACTTGGATTGCATACCATGGTGACTCATTAATCCTCTCTAACAATTCTGCCTCAATGTCCTCTGCCATTTCATCCATTTGTCTACTTACGGTGCTGGCTGAAAGAGGAAGATGTTGCCACCTTTTAAATTGCAGCCTCTCCTAAATGTTCATGACAAATAATAGTCTTAGCAACAGGCAGAATTAAGTCTTCACCAACAGTAAAGAGCATCTTAGCTTTAGCAATGCAGTTAGCCACTAAAAATTATGTTCTCAGTGTAGATACATTTGATGAAGTGGTGGTCTTCAATAATTGCTTTTGTTCTTTATGTTCACATTTTTTTTTCTTTTGTAAAACTCCAAAGGCTTGAATTTTAATGCAATTTCCTTGGTCTCCATCTGGTGAGGCAGTTTTGAAGGTTTCATGGCTTTGTTTGATAGCTGGTTGCCACGTATTATACAAAGTGGGCTTGGAGAATGTGAATCACCTGTTGCAATGAACCCATAATTTAAGTAGGACTCTTGGTATTTTCTTTTAAATGCAGCTTTATTTCAGCTGTCTCATCATTGGATCTTCCCTGTTTTCAAAGAAGCTCTCCAGTGATGTTTGTTTCTTACTTGTTTTGCCTAGGGTTAGCTTGTGGGCTTACCAAAATTGTGACTGAGACAAGTGTGTAGTGTGAGAAAAAGGTATAGATCAAACTGGCAAATGAAATGATGAGCAGACCACACATCAACTAAAATAAGTGTCAGATTCTGATTTAAAAGCCTGCCACCAGATGCAACTTGTCATTTGCCACTCACTAATAGGGTTTTTATAGGAGTCTGGAAGCAATCCACGTATCATGGTCTCTGTGCAGTCAAACCTGTCTGCTAATGTTAATCTCTATTTGCAGCTGCTCCTCATTGCTTGCATCACAGCCACAGCTCCACCTTAGATCATTAGGCATTAGCTTTTCATAAGGAGCTTGCAAACTAGATCCCTCACATGCATAGTTCACGATAGGGATTGCACTCCTATGAGAATCTAACGCTGCTGCTGATCTAACAGGAGGCAGAGCTCAGGGCAGTAATATGAGTGATGGGGAGCAGCTGTAAATACAGATGAAGCTTTGCTTGCTAACTGCTCACCTTGTGCTCTGCAGCCTAGTTTCTAACAGGCCACGGACTGGTACCCCTAAAGAATATATAGCTTTTCCTGTTTACTTCAGAAAGAGTGCATCAAACTAAAGCCCAAGCCCTTTGAAACTATGCTATGAGGCTTTTCTCAAAATTCCATCATGTGATGTACAAACAAGTCGGTTTTTATACTTAGGTTCAAAGTTGATGGAGGCCACAAATTGTGGTAGAATGCGTATTAGGCCATACTATGAGAGTCACTACCTCAAAAGTCTTGAGAAAGGATTATGATACATATTAAAATTTATCTCAGTATAAAAATTTGCAAAAATTCTTTTATATTTATCTTTCATATTTTCTTTGATGAATGCAGAAAGGAGAGAGAAAGAGAGAAAGAGAGAGAGAGAGAGAGAGAGAGAGAGAGAGAGAGAGTGTGTGTGTGTGTGTGTTTAAAATAAGCTCAGACACTATTATGGAATGACACTGCTCTGAGCTGTTCTGCCTCTTACTACTGTTAGTTCTGCTATAACAATTGTTTTGAAAATACAAATTTATTCTGGTTTAATGGATATATTAGGGTTCAATTTAAGCAGAGTGTGAATTTCATGTTTGCTTATGCATGAATTCATCCCTGAGGAACACTATGTGCATAAAACTGCACATAGCAGAACTGAGCTATGCAGGAATACACAACAGTGCAAACACAAACACCCCTCAAATATCTACCAACCACCTCAGCTGATGACATGGGTTATGAGCCACTCCCATCCACCCCTGTAGTTACAACTTTTCACCTGATTTCAAATAACCCTCCTTTCACCACTTCACTATTACTTGTAGGCTGAAACCTTCCAATAGGTAAAGTACATATTTCATGTAATTTTTATATATATATATTTTTATATATAAATTTTTATATATAAATTTATCATTTAATATATATGCAATGCACTTTTCATCTTATCAGTTTTTATCATTTTTTTTCAAATGTGTCCCTTATGAAGTTGTTGAATATTGTACAGTTAACCTTATCTCTACCTTAGGATATATACTTTTATTATGTGATTTTGCATAGCACAGTACATTTTAGAAATACATATGCCACATAGCATAATTGACTGTATCTATAAACTTGTTCAAGTAACATGGTCCTTTCCAGTACTCTTCTGTAAAAAGTTAAAAATAGTAGAATCAATCTCAGAGCTGTTCACAAAATTAAAATTATATGTGTGGAGCCTTTAGCATATGCCATGCAATATCATAGTACTTAATATATGTTAGATGTTGTGATAAGCAGAAAGATAGCTCCCTGAAGGTGTCCACACACTAAACTCTGGAACTTGGGAATATTTTGTGTTACACAGAAAAGTGGACTTTGCCAATGTAATTAATACTTTGGATATTCAAATAGAGTATCCTGGATGATCCAGGTGGCTGCAATCTAATACGTGAAACTTTAAAGGCAGAGGATTTTCTAAGAATGGAGTCAGATGCAGCAGAAGGAAAATTCAGTGACATTTGAAAGACTGGACAAGCCACTGCTGATTTGAAGATGAAGTCGGGCAAGTGATATAGGAATGCAGAAGTCTTTAAGGAGAGGCTCCAAGCTAGCAGTCAGCAGGGAAAAGGAAATGATATTCTTCCCGTAACCTCAGAGAAGTTAGAACCAGATTCTTTCTAGCTAGATAACACCTTCATCTGGGCCTTCTCCAACTTGGAATGAAAAAACAGAACAAGTCCATCCATCCTTGTGACCTACGGAGTTCTAGAATATGTTTTAAAGTGTGAAAAATTTGGTAATTTATTATGGAAATAATAGAAAATTGACATAAGTTTTACTGCTATTATTAAATATTTCTATTTTTATTAAGGAAGAATAAACGGTATTAGGAAACATATCATTTTAAACTAAAAATGTTATAAGTTTTTAAGTTAACACATAAATTATCAGTTACTACCTTGAGAAGGTATAAATTATCAGTTACTACCTTGAAAGGAATAAAGGAAAAATTCCTGAGACAGAAACCCTGGGAAGAAGGAAGAGATGTTATAGGCAAAGTCCATTTGTCTCACACATGTGTTTTGGGACAGTCTTTCTTTATATGTTACTAAACTTCGTTAAATGTTTGTATGTACTTTGGGAGACTGAGGAGGATAGCTCACTTGATGTCAGGAGTTCTCAACCAGCCTGGCCAACATGGGAAAACCCCGTCTGTGCTAAAAATAGAAAAATTAGCCAGGCATGGTGGCACATGCCTATAGTTTCAGCTAAGGAGGCTGAGGCAGAAGAATTGCTTGAACCTGGGAGGTGGAGGTTGCAGTGAGCCAAGATTGCACCACTGCACTCCAGCATGGGCAACAGAATGAGACTCCATCTCAAAAATAAATAAATAGTATGTAAACTCCAAGTCTTGCACTTAGAAGGATCATAAATGGTTTAAACCAATACATTACTGTCCTATTACTGCTGTAACAAATTACTAAAAAACTAGTGTCTTGAAACAATACAAATGTATGGTCTCCCAGTTCTGGAGGTCTGAAGTTCAAAATGGGTCTCACTGGTATAAAGTTAATATATCAGAGAGCATAGGGCTACTACTGGAGTCTCTAAGACAGAATCTGCTTCCTCACCATTTCCAGCTTCTACAGGGTGCCAGCAGCTGCTGCCTTATAGCTCCTTTCTCCCTCTTCAAAGCCAGCAGTGTAGTATCTTCGGATCCTTCTTTAATCTCTAGCTTCCATCATCACATCTCCTTCTCTCAGTCTTTCCTTCTTGCGTCCTTCCTACAAGGGCCCTTATGATTGCATTGGTTCCACCCAGATAATCCAGGACAGTCTCCCTATCTCACTATCTTTCATTTAATCCTTAAGTAAATTTACCTGTGCCCTGTAAAGTAGAATTTTCACAGGTTCTTGGTATTAGGATTTTGACCTTTTGGGAGGGCCATCATTCTGCTTCCCATAGCCAGAAACAAATACCCTTCTAATGGAACAGCTGATTTCTCAAATAACTGTAACCATTGCATTACAATTTTTCCCCTTAAATCATATATTCTCCCAGTTTTCCATCTCCTAGAGTCTCTTTTGCTTCAGGACATGAGTAGATAGAATTTCATTAATAAGACAATAGGCTGGAAGAAAGGTTCTAGATGAAGACTATACTAGTGAAGGTGAAGAAACAAAAGCACTGTGTTTTTGGACTCCAGTATTATTCCAGTTGTTCCTCAAACACTAAACACACCCACACCCACACCCACCCACACACACCCACACCCACACACACCCACACACACACACCCACACACACCCACACACACACACCCACACCCACACCCACCCACACCCACACACACCCACACACACACACCCACCCACACCCACACCCACCCACACCCACACCCACACCCACACACACCCACACCCACACACACCCACACACCCACCCACCCCCCCCACACACACACACAGACACACACCAGGCTATCTTTTTCTTTATCAATCTACCCATCCATATAACTACCTATTTAGATATTTATTTTTCAAAATGATTTATGGTGCCTCTTTCGGTGTTTTAATTTTCTAAATGTACAAACACCTGCATTTGTTACGATAGCCTAAAATATGTATGATAAGTGTATGTCATATTGTTATGCATGTTTTGAGATCTAAAACCCGTTAGTCTTCTGTAAACTGAAAAAAAGTATTCTCTCAGCCAAATATTCCAACTTGCACTTTTATTCTACATCTAATTATCAAGTGTCTACAAAGTGCCAGGCTCTATTCTATCCCTGAGGATTTAGTAGAACCAGAAACAATAACAACAGGAACAAGAAAGGCTGATGCAAATATCTGTCTTTATGGAGCTCACAATTCAGTAAGATGGCTGGGCAGTAAGTAAATAAATAATAAAACAAGTATAATATAATATGTCACTTAATGATAGTGCCATAGGAGAGTGGAAAAACACAGGCAAGTGAGACTAGGGGCAGGAAAGTTCCAAAGGAAACTGCAATTTTAAATACAGTGGTCAGAGTCAGATGCTTTGCTGAGAAAGTGCCTGAGCAAAAAAAAAGGAGGTGAAAGATAAAGCCTCAGAATATTTCAAGAAAAGAAAGTTTGGTGGAGCAAGTAAAAAGTCCTAGAGTAGAGAGTAAGATTTATTCTTTGAGAACATTAATTCCATCTTTCAACAATATTTATTGATGGCCTCAAATGGGTCAAGCACTCTTACATAGATACACAAAACAAATCCCCTTTCTTCAAAAAGCTTATATTCCAAGGAGGAACTTCACTTTCCTTTAAATTAAGTTATTCTACTCTGTCATTTTTCTGAAAATGAGGGAAAATCAATTTTCCTATTTATGAAACAAGAATAGCATTCTCACCTCAAAAGAGAACTTTAGAGATTTTTTTAGCTAAAATGTATAAAGTACTAAAAATCATTTTTATAGAATTATGTACAGCTGATATAATCATCACATTGAAATCTTGGTTGTCATTTGCTTATTGTTAGTTTGAATTTTAGTTCCCTTGCATCTGGGCCTTACATTTGTAGGGCTTCAGTTAACAACCAGAGGACATTCAGAACAAAACTGATTTTATGAAGATGATTTCCTAAAGTCTAACACCCAGTAAATGCAGTCAGTTTATTCAAACATTACATAGTTTCCAGAATAATGTATGTTGCACAGATAAGATAAATCATGGATTTAGGAAGAAGCTAAAGTGTTGTCAACTGGGTTGTAAATGTTTCAACATAATAAACAGTAGAGTAGAATAGAAGTAACTCAATAGTTAAAGATTTCAGTTTGTGATACAGGGAAGAAGAATCTGATTTAGGCAGGAAAGAAAACAGAATTTTAACAATGGAAATGGTCTAAAAGAAACAGCATATATTAGGACTGTCAGTAGTGACAGATGGTGAGACTGTATATAATAAAGTCAAAAGATACTTTGACAAGAAAGAAGATGGATCTGACAGTTCAGAAATCAGAATCCTGGGCAGTAAAAAATGAGAAAATATAATTGAATGTGTGCTTAGCTGATACACAGTTAATTTTACAGAGCCCAAGGCAACAGAGTATGGGAAATGATCAGTACTGTTAGCAGACTCGATAAAAGAATGAGGAGGAGGAGGAGGAGGGATAATGTGAACACAAAGCAAAGGAAGACAACGTTCTACCACCTGTGAAATAGTATTTCCAGTAAATTATTTGGGAAAAAAAAAAAAAAAACAGAAACAATTCTGAAACCATTCAAAATAGTCGTTTGAATAATACAGGGCTAGATTTAAATGTTATGATACTTTACATAAATATACAATGTCTCTTAAAACTAATTTTTTTCACAGCTACAAAGGAAATACATTTCATTAATACAATTAACACTGTTTCTTAAAATAATCCTGGAAATCAAGGTCTCTTTCTGACACAGATATTTGAATTTCCTTGGCCATTTACATCAATAGTAACTACCATTGTTTTAAGATATAATTCTGTTTAAACACATCTAAAAATTGATAGATTCTTTAGAAAATAAATAATAGTTTATTTTCTTTAGAATATAATTTATTTGCTTTAGAAAATAAATAAATAATAAAGGATTCCCTACTTTCCTTTCAAAAAGTTTTTCACCTGGGGTTATACTAGGCTTCTGTATTGTTATCACAGGCGGACTATCTCAAGTATAGCTTAAAAATACACTGTCCTTCACATTCTTAATACTTTCAGGTCAACATATCTGTAGCAGCAACTCCTTATGTTAAAATTTGGAAAGGGTAAAATATAATGGCTTCATATTGAAGACAGGGAAGGAAGGCCCTAATAAATAAAAAAATAAACTGGTTTGAGAGCACACAGACAGGCATGGGCAGAGTGGAGACATCAAAGCAGACTTTCCACATGTGTAGTCCATTCTCTTAACAACTTTGCCATAATGACTTATGAGCCTTACCTGTGAAACATTCCCCTCATTATCCTTTTCAGTCACATGTGCATTTACAACAGGAAAATGAGACAAATACCAAAATGCTTTCAGAAGAAACCCAACAGTAGGAAAAAAATACCAGAAATGAAGAGTGACTCTACGTCTTTTCTTTGTAAAGGACAGAGGTCCCAGAGATTTTTTTTTTGCTATAGATGAAACTAAAAATGGCACTGCTGGATGCTTTAATAATCTTTATTGCATCATATTTGTGAAAATTATACTACATCACTGCCATCTGTGGTGATTCATAAATCACAGAGCAATAAAGCCTTCTAATAAATCTTATGCTCCCTCTCTTCATATTATTGATCCCTTTTATTTGCTGATGCAAGAACTCTTCCATATGTTGATGCAGCCTCTGTGATCTATGTATCATTATCCTTTATGTCTAATAGCATTTTCAATAAATCAATATCCTTCCTCCTTGAAGACGGTCCTGCAGAATGAGTTGCTATGTGCTTGTGTGAAAATCGCTGAAAGGCTGGAGGTGTGGGATGGCTTGCCATTCCCTCATTAGTCTGAGGAAATTTGTAGGTGATCGTTTGGGGACTTTACATGGGTTTTGTCACAGCCTCACCCTGTTAACTCTGTTGCTGCTGAGTACCCTCAGCAGTTTTATCCTAATCACTGTGCTGTGCCTAGTGGTCAGCAGTCTTGCATCCCTGTTCCACTACCTGATAATCTCCTTAACCATAACCTCATAGTGGTACCGCTTCTATCAGCCTCCATCTGCTAACACATCAATCATAGCAGATTTGTTTGAGACTCATAATGTCTCATAGCGTTATCACCATTGTTGTTTTCATTTTTTGTTTTAAAATTTAAAGGACCCTGGTGTAGTGAGACCATGTTTGGTACTGATTTGATAGTAAACTTGAAGAGCTGGTTTAAGAGGTTAGAGGTAAAATCAGTTATACACTAGTTCTCTAAGCCATTCAGGCTGAGACACTTACAGAAAACCCAGTCTGCAGTGCTGTGTTATATTTCTTTTGCCTGCCAGCCTCTCAAGCATGTGCAGTTTTGATAGTTTCTTTTGCCTTGCTTACTAGCACAAGCAGGTAATAGTACATTGCTGTAAAAAGAAATCTTATTTGGGCCGAGTGCGGTGGCTCACGCCTGTAATCCCAGCACTTTGGGAGGCTGAGGTCAGCGAATCACCTAAGGTCGGGAGTTCGAGATCAGCCTGACCAACACAGAGAAACTCTGTCTTTACTAAAACTACAAAAAAAAAAAAAAAAAAAATAGCCAAGCATGGCGCCACATGTCTGTAATCCCAGCTACTCAGGAGGCTGAGTCAGGAGATTCACTTGAATCTGGGAGGCGGAGGCTGTGGTGAGTTGAGATCGTGCCATTGCAATCCAACCTGGGCAACAAGAGCAAAACTCTGTCTCAAAAAAAGCAAAAACAAAAACAAAAACTTCCTTGGATAGCTTTCAACGTTAAATCACCAACGTAGGTTTTAAATTTTAAGCAAAAAGTCCATGGTGGAAATAGAAGTATCTGCCTTCATATTTCACAGACTCTCAGTCTAATACGTGTTTGATACAATATCACCGTAAACCACCAAAGCCCATGTGCTGCTCAAACATCATACAACAATCCTATTTTTCAGTAAAGAATAGTTATACCTTAAATCAGATTTATTTTGAAATTTCACATGCTAACACAAGCATTAATGTTGAGTGGGAGAACTATAGAATCTTTAGCAATGCATCAGAATAACTTCAAAATGAATTCAGTATTTTTATGTATATCATCTGACATACACTGAAAGTATGAAACCATTTAATAAAGGTTGAATAGGTACCATTAGCAAGTTAATAATGACTTCAAAATAAAAACAAACAAATAGTATTCTAATAATACAAGTAATATAGCACTTTAAAAAAATAATTTGTAAAACGTGGTTTCAAATTTTGCTACAACAGTTATGGAAGGAACAACTTAATCACAAAATCTTTTCTAGTACACCCAAATAAGTTGACTAAATTAAGAATTTCAACACCAGAAACTTAACAAAAATGAAAAAACAAACCAAACAAAACTCCAAAATACAAAAATGTAAAAGTGTATATTTATAAGGCTTAATAAATAAAGAAGAAAGTAAAAGAAGAAAACAGCACAGAGTGCTTCTTCCCTCCAACCACCCATTTCTGATCACAAGATGAGAAAATCTTACATTTAAGATCCTCTCTAATATAAATGTTACTTGTAATACAAGGATATTAATACTTCCCTTTTGACCATGATATTACCGACAATAAGTCCTACTATTTCTTATACCCAAGCAGAAAGTTATTGTAGTAGAAATGAGTAATCAAATATCATTTGATTCACATTCAACTCATTGAGGAGAAGGTTTCATATTTTGTGTTACTTTCCTATCATGATCTCCCAGCCCAACCCATTTCCACCCATCAGAATAGGGGCTAATCCCCCCAAAGTATCATATCTTACTGACTTATTTACTCAGACTCAGAGAAGCAATGCTTTAAGTCATTATCAGTTTAACTGATTTATCTTACTAGAGAAATGAAGTACTTCTAAAATAAGAGTCAAAATATTCTTATGCCCTAGCCCTATTATGAATACATCATTAAATCTAACTCATTTATTCAGTCAAATACATATCTAAAAACAACTGTTGTCATTTTGACTTCAAAATGTCTCTGAGTCTGATTTCACAACTAAACAGCATCACCATCCACCAAGACCTCCAGCACGGAGGAAGCAGGAGTCATCATTGATTCTACTTCATCCTCAACATTCATTTTATATCCATGTCTTATTGATTTCACCTTCAGTAACTGTTTAATCAACCTCTTCTGTTTAATGAAGCTTTTTCCTTCTTCTGTTTTTACATCCTACAATTTCCTGAGAGCTCTCCTCATAAAACATAAAATTAATCATGTAGCTACCTTACTGACGCATTTAGGTGGCCCACTAATACCTACAAATTAAACCCAAAACCTTTATCATTATGCCATGTAAACCAAAGTGTTTTAACATATTTCAATTGTGATGAACACTTAATGTTACAGGTTCAAAAAGCCCCTATTCTTCTCAAATATGTTAACTTGACAATATCCAACACCTTTGTCTCCCTTATTCTTTTCCTTCTTTATAAGTTGTCTGTCATCTTCTTCTTGGCCAAACAAAATTCAAGCAACCCTTAAGCGCCCAATTCAAATCTCACTCTTCTTGTATGAGCCTTGCTCTATGCACTGTTTCACCCCATCACCTTCTTTTTTTAGAAATTCTAATTATTTGGATGTTATGATGTGTGATGAATGTCTATTAACAATTTACATGCCTGCATGTAAATGAGATTCTGCAGGGCAAAGAATATCTAATTCATCCTTGAATCTGAATATTTCACACAATGCCTAGCACTAGAGTCCATAAATATTTATTGAATCAAGTAAAATTCTCTAATCTTTTAAATATGCAAACATGATCTATGTGTCTTATTTAAATAAATATGGCTTATGACTTAGAACCTAATTATAGATAGGTATTATAAAACTATATTGTTTAAAGTTCTGTCATGTTATATTTCTACCAAAATGCTCACATAGAAAAATAAGAGATCCAGTTGGAAATGGTCTTGTAAAGAACACTTTTATTCTACGGTAAACATAAGAATATACCCCTGACTAATTCAACTACAGAAAAGTCCTTTTGTGGAATTCAATCCTATAAACCTATTCAATGGAATTAATGATTGTTTCACATGAGTGATAGTAGTATATTAAGATTTAGAGAAAGGTGTACAAGATAACACAGCTGAAAGCAGATACAATATTTAAAATATAATTCCTGTAGAATGAAAACTAAATCTGTAAGACAGGGCTCCATAGAAACATAATGTTCCATTTCAGGCTTTCAAAACAGATTTACAAATGAAACATTTCATAAACAATGAATAACATGCACTTAAAGAACCTCACACAGAGGAAAATTGCAACTGAGCATGCATGTATAATTTGCACTACAGTAATCTTATTTTCTAGCAAATGCAATGAATCCTGTCACCAAATGGTGAGCAAAGACAAAGTGATGGGTGGCATACTGATGTTACTGAAATTCTCTCCAGAGGAATATGGATATAAAAATATAAAAGTAATGTTTTGTTCATGTAATTTTTAATTGCCAGTAAATGTAAACAAATAATTTGAAGCTTGTTTTCATTAAGCTATTGATATGCTGTTTTGAAGAAGCCGCTCATAAGACTGATAAATTAAATCTTAAAGTATCATCCTGGGGGTGGAGGGATGGTCATATTTCTGCATTGCATAATTATGCTTTTTTCAGCGATACCATTTCCTTCTGTTTTCTCGCTTGCAGAAAGCATGGATTTCTGGTACTTTAAAAAATTATTAGACTTTTAGTTTATTTTTTTTGCATACATATAAACCATGGGTTACCCAGCTGTTTACAAGTTTACTCATGAATCTTAACTCTCTTTCCCTGACTTATCAAACAGTAGCCATATCACCTACCAGTTCCTCAGGGAACACACATTACTGAAGCTACTCTTTTCTCTTTAAATGTGTTACAAGTAGTAAACTACATATTTACTTCCCGGAAAAACAAAAAACCCTTTCACTTCCTGCGAATGAAGATAAAAATATCAGTTTTAATAAAATAGTCAAAAGTAAAGGTGAGGCTTGTTTTTATGTTTACAAAGATTCCCTAATTAATCATCTTAGCCAACAACATCTTAGCATGCAATCTCATCACACAATATTAAGACAATGACCCAATCCTCGAACATGGTATGGACTTCATTTATGGCTATTGGACCAAAGGGGATAACATAAATTTGTAAAATATCTCAGAGGAATAAGTTGTTTCTTTACAAAGTAGCCTAATAAGTACTTTTGCCTAGAACAACCTACTTAAGTACAGTGATGCCTGTCAGCTATATCATAACTTCTCACTCTATTGGAAGATATAATTGAAATCACTATTGAAGCAGGAAATTTCCCTGACCCCTTCATGGGCGGAAACTGGAGTGCATGGACACTGGAACCAGCTGGCTGCTTCTTTAGGGCAGCAGGGGTGGACTCCACTGGCTCAGTCTCACTGCGCTCCACCCCTCGTAGGAGCGGGAGTGCAGGTGAACAGGTGCAGGCATCAAGGGTGAGTGCTTTTGGGCACTGGCAGAAGCAAAACTCCTCTGTGCAGGCCCTGTGGCAGCATCTAGTGGGGAGTACCCATGATCTCTAAAGCCCCAGAGAACATGTGTTACAGTGCTCTTTTAGCTTTGCCATCTACGGACAGCTTAAGTGTTAAACAGCTCAGTGGGCCCTCTGCTTTTTCACGTGTGGTGGTTGCTCTCCACCAGCAAGGGCAGAGGGTCAGTATGACAGATTTCAGTGTCCACACCCATGGCACAGGAGCTCTTCTTCGGCATCCAGGAAAAATCAGGTCTTACGAATGAATTGAAGGGTGGTGAGAGCAGAGGATTTTATTACTGATGAAAGTGGCTCTCTGTGGGAAAAGGAGCTGGAAGGCAGATGGAGTGGGAAGGCGATCTTCCCCTGGAGTCCAGCCGTCCTTGGCCAGACTCCTCTCCAATGCCACACTGTCAAGCTGTCCCTTTGATGGGAAGCTGCTTCTCTCTGATGGCCAGTTGCTTCTCCTTTTCTCTGCTCTCTGCTGGTGGAGACTGGGGTTTTTATGGGCACAGAATCGTGGGCAGGAAGGGCGATGGGTGGTTCTAGAAAAGGCAACATTTGAGTGGGAAAACAGGAATTCATGTTCTCACTTTGGGCCATGGTTCCAGGTTTGAGGGTGGGACCCTCCCTTGCCAGAGACCTTCCCTCTTCTGCCCAGAATTTCCCTGCCTCCTGTTCTTATCACTACTAAGGCTCTATAGTATCAAGACACCCAAGGGAAGTAAATTATAATATTGCTTAGCAAGTATTCACTTTCTATCCCCTTCTGTGGAAATAATGTACTTCCCTATTCAGTTGATGTTGAACATGGTTATGTGACTTGCTTTTCCTAATGGGATAATGGTGGAAATTATGTGTATAGAATTTGAAATGTGCTTGTGTGATTTCACTTGGTCTCACACTTTGATCTTTTTTCATAACAAGGGTATGTCTCAGATATCTTTAGGTTTAAGAAGGATGAGAAACAAGTGAACGTAGTTCACAGCAAGAAAACAAGACCAATTGTGCCAAATCTAAATTAACTGAACTCCTGTCAACCCACAGATGAGTAAGAAATAGATGCTTATTGGCAAGCAGGTTGTTAAGTAGTTTGGTGTAAGAGTAATCATGCATCGGGTGCTGTGGCTCATGCCTGTAATCCCAGCACTTTGGGAGGCCAAGGCAGATGGATCACCTAAGGTCTGGAGTTCAAGACCAGCCTAGCCAACATGGTGAAATCCTGTCTCAATTAAAAATACAAAAATTAGCTGGGCGTCTTGGCACATGCCTATAGTCCCAGCTACTTGAGAGGCTGAGGCAGGAGAATCACTTGAACTGGGGAGGCGGAGGTCAGTGAGTCAAGGTTGCACCACCACTGAACTCCAGCCTAGGTGACAGAATGAGACTCCATCTCCAAAAAAAAAAAAAAAAAAAAAAAGAAAGAAAGAAAAAAGAAAAGTAATCATGATTTTTTTCATTAAAAGTAATGGTGAAAACTGCAATAATTTTTGCAGCAATGTAATACATGCCAATGAGTTTTGATGTTATTTTTTTTTACACAATATTATTTTGGATACAAATGACTGATACACCAAGGAATAAAGGCATTTTATCAATACACAAGGAGAAGAAAGATTTTAAAAGTCACTCAATTGTGAAACTATTTGTTTAACTGGTAAAATAATTGTAAAACATGGAAGTTTACTTTTGTTATGCATGTAAAGACATTAATAAAGAGAGATTTTGAAAAGTAAAGCATATAATAAGAAAATATAAGAGGAAAATGATAAATATAGAAAAATTTTAGGAATATCATTGGTGAAAGGAAGAAAAAAATAAGGATGCTTGAAGGGGTATTGGGAAAGAGAAGGCTTTTAAAATTTTTGTTTCTTTATTTAAAGGAATAAATGAGCTAAATATATTTACAATTAGAAGAAAAATATCAATGAAGCAGGAGATCTAAAATGCAAAGGAAGGAGTTATTAACTGATTTCAAACAAAGCTTTAGCTCAGTGGGGTTGTAAATGACATTCTGCACACAGTGAAAGAGAGGAAACAAACTTACTCTGAGACAAAAGGAAAAAAGAGCAATGTTACAGATAAGTTCTAAAGACATAAGGAAGCTGAAACCACCTAGATATGTTGAAATGACAAGATAGATAGCAAAGGCACTTCTGCTAGATGACTTACATTTGCCAGCATGGAATAAGGGGATTGCGTGATCTAATAACTTGGAGAAGCGTACAAAAAATTTTTAGTGGGAATTTTATTTTCTATTTAAATATATATAAGATTATTGTGGAGAAGCAGTAACAAAGGCCATGTTTACAGTAAATAAACTTACAGGGAGGACTGAATCTAAGCAATGCTTTGACAAGGAGAAATGGATAAAAGTTATTTTGGTTTGAAGGTCTTTGAGATCTGGCTTCACAGGCTCTCTCTTTTTCATTTTTCTTTTCCTTTTTTTTTTTTTGAAAGAAAGAAAAAGAGAGAAAAGAAGAAACATTTTTCTTATATCTTAATGCAGATTTTATCAGTCTTCTGACCAAATCCTTATAAGGTCACCCAGTAGTCATGTGGAAGAGTTTACTGTCTTTAGTGTGATGCAATAGATTATGACTTAGCAAATATTCACCCACCACTGTACCCACACCAAAGGAAGAATATACTGCTCTGTCCTGCTCTTTATAGTTTTATTTTCCCTCTAAGCTTTTAAAATACTGTTCCACATATCTCCATGTCCCTCTCCTTTCATTGCACTTTCTTCAGGAAAATTTCTCCTTCTTCGATTACTTTATCTCCTGTGATTATTCATTATACAGAATTCTTTAGCTCTTTACAATTATTCATCATTTATTTGACATACCATAATTTTTTAATGTTTCACTTTCCATGAATCTACCTACTCAACCTTCTCCTCTCCAGAACAGAATGCAAATACTTGGGGATAGGCATGGCCGTGTGGTGTACTGATGAATTCTTCTATCCCCTGTGCTTACAAATCTGCTCTATATTTGTGTGAACATTAATACATATTTGTATAAATTACAAAGATGATAATGACAAGAGCAAACTTTCCAAAGATTTGACATTATTCATATTAGTAATATTATAAATGCTTCGTTTTTTTAAGATTACTTCTGAAATGTGATTTTAACTTCAAATTAAGGATTCCTTTGGGGCAGGCAATTAAATGTGCAAGGTCCTTTTAATTCTGCTTTCCTGTTTTTAACATAGAGCAACTACAATTTCATCTTGGAGAAAAGAAAATCAGATATTTTATCAAATAAATTCATCTTTTACATGAACAAGATAATTATTTACTTTCTTTTGAAAAACAAACCATACTGAAACTGGACCACTTCCTTACACCTTATACAAAAATTAACTCAAGATAGATTAAAGACTTAAACATAAGACCTAAAACTATAAAAATCCTAGAAGAAAACCTAGGCAATACCATTCAGGATATAGGCATGGGCAAAGGCTTCATCACTAAAACACTAAAAGCAACAGCAATGAAAGCCAAAATTGACAAATGGGATCTAATTAAACTAAAGAGCTTCTGCACAGCAAAAGAAACTATCATCAGGGTGAACAGGCAACCTACAGAATGGGAGAAAATGTTTGCAATCTATCTGTCGGCAAAGGGCTAATATCCAGAATCTACAAAGAACTTAAACACATTTACAAGAAAAAAACAAACAACCTCATCAAAAAGTGGGCAAAGCATATGAACAGACACTTCTTAAAAGAAGACATTTATGTGGCCAACAAATATATGAAAAAAAGCTAATCATCACTAGTCATTAGAGAAACGCAAATCAAAACCACTATCAGGTATCATCTCACACCAGTTAGAATAGCGATCATTAAAAAGTCAAGAAACAACAGATGCTGGAGAGGATGTGGAGGAATAGGAACACTTTTACACTGTTGGTGGGAGTGGAAATTAGTTAAACCATTGTGGAAGACAATGTGGAGATTCCTCAATGACCTCGAACCAGAAATATCATTTGACACAGCAATCCCATTACTGGGTATATATCCAAAGGATTATAAATCATTCTGTTATAAAGACACATGCACACGTACATTTATTGCAGCACTATTCACAATAGCAAAGACATGAAACCAACTCAAATGTCCATCAATGATAGACTGGATAAAGAAAATGTTGCACATATAGACCATGAAATACTATGCAGCCATAAAAAAGGATGAGTTCATGTCCTTTGCAGAGACATGGATGAAGCTGGAAATTAGCATTCTCAGCCAACTAATACAGGAACAGAAAACCAAACACTGTATGTTCTCACTCATAAGTGGGAGTTGAACAATGAGAACAAATGGACACAGGGAGAGGAACATCACACACCAGGGACTGTTAGGGGGTGGGAGGCTAGGGGAAGGATAGCAGGGGGTGACGGGGTAGGGAAAGGATAGCATTAGGAGAAATACCTAATGTAGGTGATGGGTTGATGGTTGCAGCAAACCACCATGGCATGTGTATACCTATGTAACAAACGTGCACATTCTGCACATGTATCCCAGAATTAAAGTATTACAAAAAGAAAAAAAAAGATGTTATTAATTCCTGGACTGGATAGAAGAGAAAATTGTAAATGTTTTAACACACTAGTGTTTCTTCCAAATATCTGTTAGCTGATTAACTGCACTCCATATACACCTTTTGCAACTGTTTGCCGTATAGTCTGTTTACAAACTTCTTAGATATGGCAGATTAAAAAATATAAAGCACAGATATATAAAACAAAATTCATATGAATTATACTAATTTACTTTTATTTTTGAATTTTAATTTTTTGGGGGAATCATAAGTATAAATTTACTATATACCTAGTGGTGTAAAGTAAAATTGTAGGCATAATAATAAAAAGGAAATAATGAAGTTTACAGTGCTCAGCTTCAAACCCACAGCTTGAAATAAGAGGAGAGGCTCAGGTGCCTCAGGGATCGGGCAGATAATACCAATAAATGAAAAGAGGCCAGATGAGAGTACAAGTCTTGCCAAGAGAGACAATCCCTACTTAACTCCAACTGATTGTTCTCATTTGAAAACACAGATCACCATTGCCAAACATACTGATTGTTCAGCAGAAGCCAGAAATTCTGATGTTTAATGTGAAACCTCTTGATTTCTTAGATGGTAGCACAATTTTCTTGAAAACACTAGGTAAGCTAAATAAAGCTGACGGTCCATCAGTTTCAGTGCTGTGCTGTTCAGAGGATGAAGGGCATATCCCCTAATCGTGGTATTAGACTGCCACTCACCAGCCACAATTTGTAACTGCAGCAATGGCATCACCAGATAGGGCTCTCCTACTTCACTATGCACACACTCCTGAGCCCTGGAGAAAAACTAACTCTACAGAAATAGGTGGAATGCTCATCTAAGCCACTCTTCCTCGCTTTCGTGACTAACTGCTGGCCTACAGGCAATAAATTGCTAACTGCTCCTGCAAGAAGGCTTTCGGGCCTGGGAGGTCTTTATCTGGTTCAGAAAGCAGGGCTGCTTCTCATAGGACTTCCAAGTACTTCGAGGCCCCTGGTCAGATGGCAGGCATTTCTGGTCACCAGCACCTAATGACTGACAGATAGGAGCAGGGCAGTCATACACAAATCCAGGAGTTTGGTGCCACACAGAGGGTACATTGATTTCACAACATCATCTACTCTGGGGACGATCCACGTGGCTGCCGCAATGATGTTGCTGACACTAGCTGAAGTCGTCTTCTCAGCCTTGAGCCCATTGTCATGGCAACAAGTTTTTCTCTCCAAGTGTGACAAATCTTCAAGATGACAATGCAGTGGGATGTGAGACCCAAGGCATCCTAGATCCAGTCTTCATTCTCCAGAATGGGCTCTATGCTGGAGTTGGTAATGACATCATTCAGTTCTAACTCAGAGAGCTCTGATTGGGTATCCATGTTACCCAAGAGACTCACAATGGGCTGGGAATAATAGTGCTGGAGCAGGTCTCCTGGACAGCAGTAGCACTGCTCTCAAACCACCACTGAGACTGCAAACAAAGCCAGAAAGATGGTAGCCAGCACGCTTCTGGCAACAATCACCATGGTCTTGTTTCCCAGTGGCTCCTGACTCAGTCTCACTGATATCCTCCTCATAGGCTAAATTTTCTCAACTTGTAGATGAGTAGCCCTGCGATGGTGGAAGCAAGCTATACTAACTTATTTTTTAAAGAAATGAAGAAGTATTTTTAAATATCACAAAATATGATATCTTCAGTTACGTTTAAAACGACAATAAAACAAAACACTTAGATGAAAATGACAAGTCCTGGAAACAATATTATAGTGTGGTGCTTACCCAATCAGTAATCTTCTGCCCACGTTGCAGATATTTTAAGGGAAAAAAAAGTAGAAACAAACAAACAAAAAAATAGATTTACTGCTGGCCATATGAAAAAATTCCATTTTCAATAAAGTAATTCAGAAAAACTTTGTTGAAGACTTAAGTGAATAAGCACTTTGTAACTTTTACTTCCAAGAAACATTCCTTTTATTATCTGGATAAGTTATGTATAGGAAACATATTTCTAGCATGCTTTCTTATTTTATTTTAGTTTTCGAAGTTTTGTTTGAAGCTTTGAAATATTCCTTAGCAATTTTTGTTTGGGGAGAAAAAGTAGATATCTGGTATATGCAATAGGCACAATTTTTAGTTTGCTTGTGTTTTGATGCGATTTTTTCCCCCTGAAAATACTGCTGTAAGAGCATAAAGATGAGAATAAATCAATTTCCTTATAAAAAATTTTTGTGTTTATGTAGACAATCTGTCATAAGTTGTTCGTGACTATTTGTAAGTATTTCTGTTATTCGTTTACAAATTTTTATGAAAATTGAGGCCACTCTGCTCCACTTTCTCTAAGTTCTCTCTCAAGGAAAAAGCAAATTCTACCTAAAACTCCACTAGAACATGTGTATATGCTCACACGTGTCCACATGGGAAACAGTAGAGCCTGGAAAAAATGTACATACTGACAGGAAGGAGTATTACTAGTGTCCCCTCAGAAATAAAGAACAAAATCAAGAACCACTATGGTTGTTCTTAATTTTAATATATCTTTTAAGTATTTGCACATAGTGACATTTTCATTAATTATGATTTCAGAATAAAAATTCTGTATTTATTCTTCTTCTATTATGTTTCTATTCTCTGTTTCTAATGCATATTGCACAGAGGTATGCTTATATAAACCTAAATATGTTAAAGAGGTGATTAAGACAATATAGACTATATTGTAGGACTTAAGCATCTAATCTAAATTACTTACTTTATGGTACAGAATAGATTAAGTTTACTGACCTTTTCTTCTGTCTCCTATGCACTATCCTATTTATTCAAATTTGGATAGTGACACAACTGATCTGAAAATTGCATGAATATACTCCTTTCAAATAATATCTATATAAGAAAAACAAAAAATTTGAAAAATAAGTGTATAACTTATAGTTTGTCTTATTTAAGTGTTTCTACTACATAGCAAGTAAAGTATTTGTGTTTGATTTCACTTTCTTAAATTGAAAGGAAAATGATTGTACGCGTTTTAATGTTTTTGAAACCTTAACGATATTAGGTAAATATCAAAAAAGAAATATTTAAAATCGTTACAATTGATGGGTAGTGTCTGACAAAAGTACGTATTTGCTTTTTGACATAAATGTAGTTTGACTATCAGTGAAGTTGTTAGGTAGCAATTTAGTAATGTATATAATGTAATAACCAATAGATAAAAATTCCTATTTCATGGATGATGGAAACAAAGACAAAATAAAGAAGAAGTATAATCCACATTGGGAAACTGAAAACAGAAGCATATAATTAGATTAAATTAAATAGAGCTTTTTGAGTTTTATATTTCAGTTACAATCAAACTGATAGCTTAGTCCTTGCAATTCTATAAAATGAATTAAATCTAATACATGCAATTGGTTGTATGCTTGAAAATTAGTTACGGAAATTCTGAAGCCCTTTCTATAGTATTACAAAGGTTTTCTTCTGATAATGTATACTACTGGTTAGTAAAAATTCACAGTAAATACAATGAAAATATACCAATTTAAACTTTAACAGAATTTGAAATTCAAATTCAAGCTAGATTTGAATTTATTCTTTCCATTCCCTTTTCATTACATATTTGAAGAAACTTCTATGAATATTACCTTTTATAAAAATGAGATACTTAAATATATTACATATAAATAGAAATTATCTAGTTAAAATAAAATTCTATTTTGAGTATTGAATAAACAATGAAGAAACTACTAACTTCCTGGAATAGTTTAGATACATTCAAAATAAAATTCTCTAAAGAGTGGTTGAAGAAATAAGTGAAATGTTAATGTCTTAAAACCATCTTTACTCTTTTAGTGTTACTGCACTAACTCTATGACTTAGTGATAAGAAAACTAAATTATTTTTTTCTAGAATCATTAAGGAGTATTGATTACAAAATCTTCCCCAAATTTGTTCCTCCCATTGGTCCCCTATGATAACTGTTACTATTTTATGTTTTCTGTAGAGTCTTTCCTGGCAAGCCAAACATTTTCATAACTGATTTTACCATTATATTTCTATTGCAAAATGAGTCCTGTGTGAGTTATTTCTAGATTTTCAAATTAGCAGTACTTATTAAGTACATATGCTAGTTCTCACCACTGCGCCAGATACTGAGTCAAGACTGGAGTATACAAGGGTGAGCAAAATCAGACAAGGTAAGCTTATTATTGAAGAAGACAGAGAATAAGGTAATCACACAAACATAAAAAAAATTCACAATAATTCCTAAAAAGAAAAAATTGTATAATAGTCTGACGGACTTGTCCTTTTCTGGGAAACAGTAGAATACAATTTATCATTTTATATTACCTTATGTTGTTTCACTGTGTGGTCATTTTCATTTTAGATGAGTATAGTTTGCCTTTCATATTGTGTGTCACCCCAAGTTGTGAAGAAACAATGTAATGTACTACTTTTTATTCATCACTTTGAATCTAGGCACACAGAAGTTATGTCAGATAGCTTACTACATACATGAAGACCAATATCATGTTTGTGATAGAAATATTATAATAATCTACTGTGATATAACAGGTTTCTGGATAGGCATCTTTAAAAATCATAAAATAAAAAACATTTCTTTAGCAAAACAACCTAACCAAACATCACTGATATCAGTATTCCTTTCTTTCCCTAATTCAATATTCATTTTTTTTTGTTTTTACTATATGTTCTACTTTAGTAAAAGACCAAGTTTTATTGGGTAAAATATAATTTATGATGTTATGTAACAGTCCATTTTAAACAAAGTGCAACCATGCTTTAACATGGCAGAGAAAAACAATGGTAATTCATTATCCAATGATCATTGTAAAACAATTTTCTGAAGCAAAATCTGGAAATATTCACCTCTCTCTTCTTAAAGCTGATTCAGCCACAAGGATGGCATCATAAGCTTGGCACTTTGTGTAATTTAATTTTCTGCTGCCACCAGCTTGAAATTCTTAATAATTTTATCTTGGAACTCATGTTTTGCAAGTGAGGTCTGATAGGTCTGATAGGACAATGCAACATGCCAGTGAGCAGAGCTGCTTCCTTTGTAGACAGCATGCCCAGTTCCTTATGAACACAGAATTCTTGTGGACCCACAACATGCAGGAGTTCAGCAAGACTCAGGTCTACTACAAAGTCAGAGTGTTATGTCAACCACAGAATAACTGTGATAAGGAAGGGGAGCACTGACATCCTTGGGAAGCCACAGTTTCCGTTTGAACAACACAGTTTCCGTTTGAACTGTAGAAAGAATGCAATGATGTTCTATCATGAATGAAAAACTCTGCCATATCCTTTACTTGTATTACTCCTCTCTACTAACCAACCCTGGATGTTGAAAGCCATAGTTCCTTTTCCTTAAAGTCTCTCTTTAACTCATTACTATGCTAAAGATATAGAGGTTGGCAGCATGTGTGCTATCAAGAAGTGAAATAAACATCTGTGTAGTTTGTGCAGTATTTCCACCATTCTGATAACGATTTGTTGTAGTTCAGATATTTGTCCCCTCAAAACCTCATATTGAAATGTGATCTCCGATGTTGGAAGTGGGGCCTGGTGGAAAGTTGTTGGGTAATGAAGAGGCTGGATGGAGCTGAATCCCTCTGGAATGGCTTGGTATCCTCCCTACAGTAATGAATGTGTTCTTACTCTAATAGTTACCATGTGTCTGCCTGTTAAAAAGAGCCTGACAACTGTCTTGCTTTCTCTTTCTGTGTGTGACAGGCCTGTTCTCCCTTCACCTTACTCCATGAGTAAAGGCTTCCTGAAGACTTAAAAGAAGCTGAGCAGATGCTGGTGCTGTGCTTGTACAGCCTGCAGAACTGTGAGCCAAATAAAACTCTTTTCTTTACGAGTAACTCAGTCTCAGGTAGTTCTTTATGGCAGTTAAAAATGGACTAATGCAGAATAAAATATGTGTTGTGTAATTTTGGTGATGCTACTTTCAATTTAAAGGCCCTTGCATTTGTATGGAAATGACATTGAACAATAGAAAATGAAGTTTAATCTATGTTCATATTTGAAAATTTAAATTTTTCTTTATTTAGTACAACAATAATAGCCATTTAAAAAATACCATGACAAAACCAGAGAAAGACCATGGAAAAAAGGAAAAAGATTCATATTTTGGTAATGATTTTTTTGAGATGGAATTTTGCTCTTGTTGCCCAGGCTGGAGTAAAATGGCACAATCTTGGCTCACTGCATCCTCCACCTCCCTGGTTCAAATGATTGTCCTGCCTCAAACTCCTGAGTAGCTGGGATTACAGGTGCCTACCACCAGATCCGGCTAATTTTTGTATTTTTAATAGAGACAGGGTTCAGCATGTTGGCCAGGCTGACCTCAAACTCCTGACCTCAGGTTGTCAGCCCACTTCGGCCTCCCAAATTGCTGGGATTACTGACATGAGCCACCACACCTGGCCAGTAATTTTAACAGAACTTTTTTCTTCCAGTTTGAGCAAAAGTATCCTTTTTTCACCCTAATGATTCCTGCAAGTTACTAAACTGGACCTCTATAGCCTGACAATATTACTCTTCTTCATCCTACAAGGTAGATGGGTTAGTCATGCAACAATCATTTCAGTCACATCTCAGTAAGCTTATGATAATCACTTTATTGTATTGTTTCTAGAGTTTACATTATATATTAGACTATATTTTCAAATTATAAAAAAAAAATCAGAATGAATTATCTTGGTTTTATACTTCAGTATTAGGTCGTGGAATCCAGATACTGGTTAAATGATTATTAGTTTTCTGTATTTTGAACATTCATTAAAAGCTTATATACTCTGTTCACCTTGGAGAACAGGTGATCTATAAAAGCAGAGCATAATAGCTTTTGTGTCCAAAACTTTTAATGCTAATCTTTATTTTAGTTTATTTTGGTTCCCAAGCAAATCTATATTCTAGCATAATTAAGCAGAGCAGAGACCACAGAACATTATGCTATAGAAAAAGTAGGGTGATGGCTCTACTCTGGTTGTCACTTCCCATATGTCTAACGGATACATTATCTTCCATGCCTGTCATCACACAGTAACTTTGAATATCCAGCTAAAAGTCCAGAGTCTGTCCAGAAAGAATATTTGATATCATGTCCACTTTTTTTTTCATTATTAACTCATGAACAAACCATATTCTGTTTATGGAAATGACTAATTCTAGTATAAACCCTAGTGAAGAAGATAATTGATAAGCTCTATCATTTTTTTCTATTTTGAGAATGCATGCCAATAAATTAATTCTATTTTATGACACTGTATGTGCAAAATGCATATTTTTTGAACAAGTAGTCAGTGCAAATTTTAAAAAACCCTGCATGTTATCAATGATTTGAGTCTAGGTTGACACTACCCATTACACATGACAAGGTTAAGGATGATTTCCAATTTATAGCTTCAGTGCCTAGATTGGAATCTACTAGGCCCTGCACTAATCTTATTTTCTATTTTTTAATGTTTAGATTTATTTGAGGAGATTGTGCTAGGGGATCTGATAAGAAGGAGAAACATTACTTAATCTTCATACTTTGAGAGCATGAACGAGTGTCTCTAAGACTAGGGGAAAAATCAGTAAGTTCTATGAGCAATTATAACTTGGTTACTTCACTTTAAAAACAGCTCCCAGCTTTTTAATTGAGTATTTGGTTTTTGCTATTGAGTTGTAGGAGTTCCTTACATATTTTGAATATTACCTTCTTATCAGATACAGTCATGTACCACATAATGATATGTTGATCAATAACGGACTGCATATATGACAGTGGTCTCATAAGATTTTAATGGAGCTGAAAATTCCTATCACCTAGTGAGGTATTAGCCATCGTAACATTGTAGTGCAAAGCATTATTCAAATGTTCGTGGTGATGCTGGTACAAACAAACCTATAAGGTTGCCAGTCATATATCCCATATAATTATGTATATAATACTTATAATACTTGATAATAACTATGGTACTGGTTTACTATCATATAATTGCACGTGGTTTTAGAATGCATTCCTTCCGCATATAAAAAAGTGTTAACTACAAAATAGCCTCAGGCTGCTCCTTCAGGAGGTGTTACAGAAAAAGGAATTGTTATAAAAGATGATGGCTTCATGCATGTTATTGCCTCGAAGATTTTCCAGTAGGAAATAATTTGGAGGTGAATGTCAGTGATATTCATGATCCTGACACTGTGGAGGCCTAGGCTAATGTGTTTCTGTCTTAGATTTTAACAAAAAGGTTTAAAAGGCTAAAAAATTAAAATAGGTTAAGATTAAAAAGCTTATTTAATAAGCATATAAAGAAGGAAAATTGTTTTGTATAGCTAAAGAATATATGTGTTTTAAACTGAGTGTTAATACAAAAGAGTAAAACAGTTAAAAATAACAAAAAAGCTTATAAAGATCTAGTATCTAGGACCTGTAAGGTACTTAAATTTACAAGAAAAAAATAACTCCATTAAAAGTGGGCAAACGACATGAATAGACACTTCTCAAAAGAAGACATACATGTGCTACCAATCATATGAAAAAAAAGCCCAACATCACTGATCATTAGAGAAAGGCAAATTAAAACCACAATGTGGTATCATCTCACATGAGTCAGAATGCTATCACTAAAAAGAATGCCATCACTAAAAATGCTATCACTAAAATGCTATCACTAAAAAGTCAAAAAATAACATGCTGGCAATGTTGTGGAGAAAAAGGAAAAGTTATACACTGTTGGTGGGAGTGTAAATCAGTTCAGCCGGTGTGGAAGACAGTGTGGCAAGTCCTCAAAGACCTACCGACAGAAATATTTGACTCAAAAATCCCATTAACTGAGTATATAACCAAAAGAATATATATCATTCTGTTATAAAGACACATGCATGTATATATGTTCATTGCAGCACTTTTCACAAAAGTGAAGACACTGAATCAAACTAAATGCCCACCAATAATAGACTGGATAAAGAAAATGTAATACATATACACCATGGAATACTATTTAGCCATGAAAAAGAATGAGATTATATCCTTTGCAGGGAATGCATGGAGTTGGAGATCTTATCCTTAGCAAACTAACACAGGAACAGAAAACCAAACACTAAATGTTCTCACTTGTAAGTGGGAGCTAAATCATAAAAACACATGGACACATAGAGGGGGACAACACACAACGGGGACATTTGGAGGGTGGAGATTGGAAGGAGGGAGAAGATCAGGAAAAATGACAAATTGGTACTCGATTTAATAACTGAGCGATGAAATAATCTGTACAACAAACCCCCATGACACAAGTTTACCTATGTAACAAACCTGTGCTTGCCCCCTGAACTCAAAACAAGTTTAAAAAATAATAATAAATTACAGTATAAGATTAATTTATTATTAAAGAATATGTAATTTTTTCTAAATTTATTGAAGCCTAAGTACACAGTGTTTGTAAGGTTTATAGCAGCATACAATAGTGTCTTTCATGTTCACTTGCCACTCACTCACTGACTCATCTGAGCCATTTCCAATCCTTCAATACAATGCAGTATTATTTAGCCGTAAAAAAAAAAGAAACGCTGACATTTGTGACACCATGGATGGACGTGAAGAACATGATGCCATGTGAAATAAGCTAGACAATGAAAGACAGATACTGTCTAATCTCACTTACAAATAAAATCTAAAATAGTCAAACCTATAGACACAGAGGGTAGAAAGATAGTTGACAGTGCCTGGAGGAAAAGAGAATTAAGATGATGGACAAAAGCTAAAAGACTTCAATTACTCAAGATATGTTCTGGAAAGCTACCATAGAGCATACTGCTTACAACTTACAATACTGAATTCTATACGTGGATACTTCAAAGATACAGTGGGCTTGGTTTCAGACTACCACAATTAAGTGAATATAGGAATAAAGTCAGTCACAGAAAATCATGGTTTCCTAATGCATATAAAAATTATGTTCATACTATATTGTAGACTAATAAATTGTGCAATAGCATTAAATAACATTGTACCTATGTTAAAAGGGTTTATTTCTAGGGCTAATGTTAATCTAAGCCTTCGATGAGGCATGGTGTTTTTGCTAGTAGAGAGTCCTGTGTTGATGTTGATCACTGCTGACTGCTCAGGGAGGTGGTTTTTGAAGGTTGGGATTCCCTGGGGCAGTTGCTCCAAAAAAGACAACAATGAAGTTTGCTGCATCGATTAACTCTTCCTTTCATAAAAGATTTCTCTATATGATGAAAAGCTCTTTGACAGTTATTATTGACATTTTACCCACAATATAACTCTCAAAATTAGAGTTTATCTTCTCAAACCCTGCCACTGTTTCATCAACTAAGCCTATGTAATCCAAATCCTTTATTTTGTCATTTCAACAACATTCCTAGCATCTTCACAAAGAAATAAGTTTCATCTCAAAAACCCACTTTCTATACACATCCACAAGAAACATTCGTTAAAGTTTTACCATGAGATGGCAGCAAGACCAACACATCTTTAGGCTTCACTTCTAATTCTAGTTCTGTTGCTATTTCTGTCACATCTTTAGTTCCATCCTCCATTGAAGTCTTGAACCTCTCAAAATCAGACATGAGGGTTTGAATCAACTTCTTCCAAACTCTTATTCATGTTGATATTTTGACCTCCTTCCATGAATTATGAATGCTCTTAATGACATCTAGAATGGTGAATTTTTCCAGAATGTTTTTGATTTACTTTGTCCAGATCTATCAGAGAAATCACTGTCTATGATAGCTGTAGCTTATGAAATGTATTTGTCAAATAATAAGACTTGAAAGTCAAAATTACTCCTTGATCCACAGGCTGCAGAATGGAACTTACATTAGTAGGTATGAGAACATTAATCTCCTTGTATATCTCCATCAGAGCTCTTGGGTGACCAGGCAGATTGTCAATAATATTTTTAAATTTGTTTTTCTGATCAAGAAGACTGAAAAATGGACTTAACATATTCAGTAAGCAACCTGTGAACAGATGTGCTGTCTTCTACTCTTTTTTCCATTCATAGAGCACAAGCAAAGAAAATTGAGCATAATTCTTAAGGGCCTTATGATTTTTGGAATGGTAAATTAGCATTGGTTTCAACTAAAAGTCACCAGCTGGATCAGCCCCTAATAAGAGGCAACTTGTCCTTTGAAGCTTTGAAGGCAGGCAGTGAATTCCCTCTATCTATGAATGTCCTAGGTGGTATCTTCTTCTAAAGAAAAGGCTAGTTTATCTACATAGCAAATCTGTTACTTGGTTCATCATCTATGCTAGCTAGACCTTCTAGATGACTTGCTGCAGCTTCTACATCAGCACTTATTCCTCCACCTTGTACTTTTATGTTATGGAAAAGACTTTTTTTTGAATTAAACATCATGAAGCAACCTCTGCTGGCTTCAGATTTTTCTTCTGCAGCTTCTTCACCTCTTTCAGCCTTCACAGAATTGAAGAGAGAGAGTCAGGGTCTTGCGCTGGATTCGGTTTTTGGCTAAAGAGAATGTAATACCTGGTTTGATCTTCTGTCCAGGTTTCACCTTCTAACCAGATCACTAAAATTTTCTTCCTAGGATCAATAAACCTGTTTCGATTTCTATTTCCACATTCACTAGAGTAGCACTTTTAATTTTCTTCCATTTTTTTTCTTTGCATTCAAAACTTGGCTTACTATTTGGTGCAAGGGGCCCAGATTTCAGCCTATGTTGACTTTTCACATGCCTTCCTCACTAGATTTAGTCATTTCTAGTTTTTGATTTAAAGTGAGAGACATGCAAGTCTCCCTTTTACCTAAAAACTTAGAGATCAGTATAGAGTTATGAATTGGCTTAATTTTAATATTTTTATGTCTCACCAAATACAGAGATTTGAGGAGAGGAGAGAAAGAAAAGCAAGTTGGTGGAGTAGTCAGAACACATACATTTGTTGATTGTTTTCCATCTTATATGGGTGTGGCTTATGACCCACACAAAACAATTAAAATAGTAGCATCAAAGAACACTAATCACCATAACAGATTTAATAACAATAAAAAAATTTAAAATATTGTAAAAATTACCAAAATGTGACACAGAGACACAAAATGCATACCTGCTATTGCAAAAATGGTGTCAATAAAGCTGGTTAAAGCAGGGTTGCTAAATACTGCAGTTTAAAAAATTTCTCTATCTTGAAGTGTAACATGATGAGGTTTCACTATACTTAAAACTGATGAAGAAAGTTAAATTTATGCTAAATGTTCTTCACATATACACACGTAGTAAAAAAGGAGGCAGTAGAAAACTTTGGGAAATGATGGATGTGATTATGGCATTGATGGTAGTGATGGTTTCACAGGTGCATAGCTATTCTCAAGCTTATTGGGTTGTAAACATTAAGTATGTGCAACTGTTTACATGTCAATCATATATAAATAAGACAATTTTAACAACAGAAAAGAAACACTTCACTCAGAGTTTCAGGACCTCAAAAGGAATGGCTCCATAATGCATACAGGGAGCTCAATGGTGTGCATTCGTTCTGTTTTTCAGTTTTGTGAAAACCTCCCACATTACGAGGCAAGTGCGAAAGCCCCAAAATCACTTATGATAAAGGAATTAGGGTTAACTGCAAAATAAAAAAAATTAGTAGTGAATATGGAAGAATCAAGATTAAAGGATTTAGTCTCTTTCCTCCCATACTGTGCTGTCTTCTAAGATTTACTTCTTTGTCTGAGGACAGAGTAGACCTAAAAATGACCTCATTTGAATCATCTTCTAGTGAAATGAGATGGAAGCTGAGGTGAGATTCAAGCTGAAATGAAATGAACAAATGTGATAAACCTAACTTTATGGCATAAGACTAATATCTGCTATAAAGGTTTGTTTTAAAGATTGACTTATTTTATTGAAATAAGTCTATAATTTTCTTGAACCTTACTAGTAGTGCCTACAGAACCCTGGGGTGATTTCATAAATATGACATGTGTAGGTGACAGAAGACAAAAGGCATCAGGCCCAATTTAAATGCTTTTTAATTCACATCTGGCCAAACCACATAATTGCTACAATTTTATGTAAATGAAAATCTATATATGGCAAACTTCCATATAAATTTTATTGGTTATAGAAATAGTAAATATTTACTGTCAATTTTCAAATTTTTTTTCTAATGTTAAAAGGCATTTTTAACTATTGATATTTTTGAAAGTTGTCTTCACAAAATGGTCCATGAAAAGCAATTCTGACTGCTTTTCAAAGTATCTGTAGCTATTTTACAGTAAAAGAGATTTTTTCATCTCATGAGATCAAACAGCATGGAAATAACTTGGGATATTTATGAAAAGTAAGAGTGTTATAAATTCACTGATTTAAATATCCAAAAGTTTTGGAGAAGTCACCTGATTATTTTATTTTATCAGAAATACTATAGCATTACATAAGGGTTAGAATATTTAGAATTGTTACAAAAAGGTGTCAGAACAAAATTGATAATCTTAACTTAAAACAAACGAACAAAGCACAATGCCAAATTTAAAAAGGAGAAATGATACCAAAGTACTGCTCTTCTATAGATGAAATGTAAGTGACTATCATACTTTAGTGATGGTTACATTACTCTAAAAATAGAAAATACTATCATATCATTTTCTATTTCTATCACAAGAGAATTCTATAATGCATAAATGACTGTAAAATTTGGTATACATTTCATGTTTTTACACAGACACTAAAATATTGAGTAAATATGCGGCTTAATTGGCAACCTTTGCCCAAATTAAACTATTATGAAGAATCTTATTTTCTAACATTTAGGAAAAAAACATATTTTGCCATTCAATGAGTTTTGAAAACAACACAGTTTTTAAGCAAACCATCTAGTAGCATGATTGAATCAATTCCAGTTCGTAAAGAAATCAGGAAATGAGTCAAAAACCACTGGGGCCACACACCACTAATCTATAAATTCAATTTTTCAGTTAAAAGAGACTTAAGTCCCAAATTGGATAAGACTTGGAGTGAGAAGCAGATGCTGCTTGTTTTGTGCTTCTTAGCCAATACCGAATTTCCCTAGGCTATATTCAAGATATACAATCAAGGCATCTTACCACTTGTTCAATGTTGGGTTATTTTAGACATTTTCTAACATACCTCTCACATGTTCATAGCCAATATGATAACTATGGTACAGTTTCATTGTATGTAACCAGTATCAGAATTCATGGAAGTAGACTAAGAGTTAAACAATCAGGCATTCTTATTAACACAATTAATTATTAAAACTTTAATTTAGTAAACCTTGAGCTAAAAATGTGCATGTGTAGCAAAATACATGCACATTATATATGAAGGTTAAAGTAATGCTAGTTTTAGAGTGTACACAAAGAAAAAACAGTTCCCTTTTAGGAAGAAATAAAGTACGATTGAGAAATTTTTATCTCAGACAATTTATTATAAATTTAAAAAGTAGAGAAAGTATAATCACTTTAATAATGTGAATTGCTTAAAAATTGACAAAAATTGCACACTAAAAGCTCTTAAACATCATTTCCAGATATACTGGAAAGATTTTTCTTCTCAGTATTGTGAAATTATTTGAAATAGATGTTTGCTTTTAAAAACACTGGAAAGATATGAAAATAATTCTATGTATATTTACTTACTTCTCTAAAACTCTCATAAGCAGAATGAAGGGAAACAGTGTGTCATGCCCTTTCTTTGTCCTAATGAGAAGACAGAGGGCACTTATCATATTTGATAACATTTTCACACAATTTCAAAAAGAAAACTGTTTCATTTTTCCTATGAAACATTTCTAAAAATAGTTCAATTTAGTTTTCCTAAAAATTGTGAAAAAATTTCTCTAAGCATCACAATGGCTGCGCTGAGATGTGTGTAATAAAAATACATGCTACTAATAAAATGATGAGAAAAATCAGGATTTTCAAAGTGTAAATGGCAATATACAAAACAACACTTATGTATGGGCTTAGTAGGTGAATAGAGACTTAAAATGTGCAAAATAAAAATGCAGGTTATGTGGGTAAGAAATTTTTTTTTCAATGTATTACTTTCTTTTTTTATTATATATATGTTTTATTGCACTTTAGGTTCTGGGGTACATGTGCAGAACATGCAGGATTGTTGCATAGGTACATACATGGCAATGTGGTTTGCTGCCTCCATCCCCATCACCTATACCTGGCATTTCTCCCCATGTAGTCCCTCCCCAACTCCCTACCCCACACTGTCCCTCCCCTAGTCCCCCATAGCAGACCCCAGTGTGTGATGCTCCCCTCCCTGTGTCCATCTTTTCTCATTGTTCAACACTCGCCTATGAGTGAGAACATGCAACGTTTGATTTATTCTGTTCTTGTGTCAGTTTGCTGAGAAATGGTTTCCAGATTCATCCATATCCATACAAAGGACACAAACTCATCATTTTTTATGGCTTCATAGTATTCCATGGTGTATATGTGCCACATTTTCCTTGTCCAGTCTATTATTGATGGGCATTTTGGTTGGATCCAGGTCTTTGCTATTGTAAATAGAGCCACAATGAACATACGTGTGCATATGTCTTTATAATAGAAGGATTTATACTCCTTTGGATTTATACCCAGTAATGGGATTGCTGGGTCTAATGGCATTTCTATTTCTAGGTCCTTGAGGAATCACCACACTGTCTTCCACGGTGGTTGAAGTCATTTACACTCTCGCCAACAGTGTAAAAGTGTTCCTATTTCTCCACATCCTCTCCAGCATCTGTTGTCTCCAGATTTTGTAATGAGTGCCATTTTAACTGGCCTGCGATGGTATCTCAATGTGGTATTGATTTGCATTTCTCTAATGACCAGTGATGATGAGCATTTTTTCATATGTTTGTTGGCCTCATAAATGTCTTCTTTTGAAAAGCATCTGTTCATATCCTTTGCCCACTTTTGAATGGGTTTGTTTGTTCTTTTCTTGTAAATGGTTTTTAGTTCTTTGTAGATTCTGGATATTAGCCCTTTGTCAGATGGGTAGATTGCAAAAATTTGTTCCCATTCTGTTGGTTGCTGGTTCACTCTAATGATTGTTTCTTTTGCTGTACAGAAGCTCTGAAGTTTAATTAGATCCCATTTGTCTATTTTGGCTTTTGTTGCCAATGCTTTTGGTGTTTTGTTCATGAAGTCCTTGCCTATGCCTATGTCCTGAATGGTTTTCCTAGGTTTTCTTCTAGGGTTTTTTATGGTGTTAGGTCTTATGTTTAAGTCTTTAATCCATCTGGAATTAATTTTAGTGTAAGGTGTCAGGAAGGGGTCCAGTTTCTGCTTTCTGCACATGGCTAGCCAGTTTTACCAACACTGTTTATTAAACAGGGAATCCTTTCCCCATTGCTTGTTTTTGTCAGGTTTGTCAAAGATCAGATGGTTGTAGATGTGTAGCATTGCCTCCAAGGCCTCTGTTCTGTTCCATTGGTCTATATCTCTGTTTTGGTACCAGTACCATGCTGTTTTGATTACTGTAGCCTTGTGGTATCATTTGAAGTCAGGTAGCCTGATGCCTCCAGCTTTGTTCTTTTTGCTTAGAATTGACTTGGCTATGCGGGCTCTCTTTTGGTTCCATATGAAGTTGAAGGTTTTTTTTCTAGTTCTGTGAGGAGGGTCATAGGTAGCTTGATAGGGATAGCATTGAATCTATAAATTACTTTGGGCAGTATGGCCATTTTCACAACATTGATTCTTCCTAACTATGAGTATGGAATGTTTTTCCATCTGTGTGCATCCTCTCTTATTTCCTTGAGCAGTGGTTTGCAGTTCTCCTTGAAGAGGTCCTTTACATTGTTAGCTGTATTCCTAAGTATTTTATTCTCTTTGTAGCAATTGTGAATGGCAGTTCATTCTTGATTTGGCTCTTTTTACGTCTGTTATTGGTGTATAGGAATGCTTGTGATTTCTGCACATTGATTTTGTATCCTGAGACTTTGCTGAAGTTGCTTATCAGTTTCAGGAGATTTTGCACTGAGATGATGGGGTCTTGTAAATATACAATCATGTTGTCTGCAAATAGAGACAATTTGACTTCCTCGTTTTCTAATTGAATACCCTTTATTTCTTTTTCTTGCCTGATTTCTCTGGCTAGAACTTCCAATACTATATTGAATAGGAGCGGTGAGAAAGGGCATCCTTGTCTAGTGCCAGATTTCAAAGACAATGCTTCCACTTTTTGCCCATTCAGTATGATATTGGCCATGGGTCTGTCGTATAAGCTTTTATTATTCTGAGATACGTTCCACTGATACCTAGTTTATTGAGAGTTTTTAGCATAAAGAGCTGTTGAATTTTTGTCAGAGGTTTTCTCTGCATCTATTGAAATAATCATCTGGTTTTTGTCTTTGGTTCTGTTTATGTTGTGAATTATGTTCATAGACTTGCGTATGTTGAACCAGTCTTGCATCCCTGGGATGAAGCTTTTTGATGTGCTGTTGCAATCGGTTTGCCGGTATTTTATTGAAGATTTTTGCATCTATGTTCATCACAGATATTGGCCTGTAGTTTTCTTTTCTCATTGAGTCTCTGCTGGGTTTTGGTATCAGGATGATGTTGGTCTCATAAAATGATTTGGGAAGGATTCTCTTTTTGGAGTGTTTGGAATAGTTTCAGAAGGAGTGGTACCAGTTCCTCTTTGTTCAGCTGTGGACTCTGTCTCGTTGATCTGTCTAATATTCACAGAATAGTGTTAAAGACTCCCACTATTATTGTGTGGGAGTCTAAGATCCTTTGTAGGTCGTTAAGAACTTGCTTTATGTATCTGGGTGCTTTGTGAAGTTCTCGCATTGTGGTTTTCAGCTCCATCAATTCATTTATATTCTTTTCTAAGCTGTTTATCCTCCTTAGCATTTCGTCAAACCTTTTTTCAAGGTTCTTAGTTTCTTTGCATAGGTTAGAAAATGTTCTTTTAGCTCAGAGAAGTTTCTTATTACCTACCTTCTGAAGCCTGTTTCTGTCAATTCATCAGCCTCATTCTTCATCCAGCCTTGTTCCGTTGCTGGTGAGTTGTGATCCCTTGAAGGAGGAGAGACATTCTTGTTTTTGGTGTTTTCATCCTTTTTGAACTGGTTTCTTCCCATCTTTGTGGATTTATCTACCGGTGGTCTTTGTAGTTAGTGACTTTTGGATGGGGTCTCCGAGTGGATGTCCTTTTTTGGTTGATGATGAAGTTATTTCTTTCTGTTTTTTAGTTTTCCTTCTAACAGTCAGGCCCCTCTGCTGTAGGACTGCTGGAGGTCCACTCTACACACTGCTTGCCTGGGGATCACCTGCGGTGGCTGCAGAACAATAAGGGTTGCTGCCTGAAGGATACCCACCAGATGTCAGCCTAAGCTCTCCTTTATGAGATGTCTGTTTGGATACACGGCAGTCAGAGAGCTGCTTGAGGAGACGATCTGTCCCTTATAGGAGTTCAAGCACTGACAGTGAGCTCCATTGTTCCGTTCAGATCTGCTGGGCAGGTGCACTTAAGTCTGCTGCAGTGGAACTCATAACCACCTTTTTTCTCAAGTGCTCTGTCCTGGTAAGGTGCAGCTTTATTTATATGTTCCTGACATGCTGCTTCCTTTTTTCTGAGATGCCCTGCCCAGCAAGGAGGTAGCCTAGCCACAGTCTGCCATCACAGGCACTGCTGAGCTGCCATGGGCTCTGCCCAGCTGCTGTGTGAACTTCTGTGAATTTCCTTGTGGTTTTGTTTATGGAGGTATAGTTCGAACTGCCTCAGTAGTGGCAGTCTGCCTTGGTAACAGCAGACTGCCTCAGTAATGGCAGACTGCCTCGGTAGTGGTGGACTGCCTCGGTAGTGGTGGACTGCCTCAGTAATGGCAGACTGCCTCGGTAGTGGTGGACTGCCTCAGTAATGGCAGACGCCCTTCTCACCACAGAGCTGGACCATCCCGGGTCCAGCTATGCTTGCTGTGAAACTCTCAGTCCAGAGCATTTCAGATTAGCGGTCTTTGTGGAGAGGGTACCCGCTGAGCCAGATCACCTGGCTCCCTGTTTCAGCCCACTTTTCTTCAGTTGAATGGGCGACTCTGTCTCCTAGGCATTCCAGGTGCCAGTTGAAATGGCCGCCCAGATTTGTGTGAGTTTTTGTGCAGAGACCCACTGTGCTAGCTGAAACAGCCATGCTGGAGACTCGTGGTGCTTTTCCACCCAGGAATCTCCTGGTCTGTGGGCAGTAAAAATTTGGTGATCTCTCACCCTGTGTTCTCACTGGGAACTGCACACCAGAGCTCTTCTTACTCTGCCATCCTGGATTGCCTCCTCAGGAAATAGTTTTTAACTTTTATTAAAGTGAAATTCATATAACAAAATTTAGCCATTTTGAATTGTAACATTCAGTGGCATTTAGTGTTTCACAATATTGTATAACCATCACCTCTATCAAGTTCCAAAATATTTTCATCATCTTCCAAAACTACACTTTACTCATTAAGCAGTTACTTAAGCAATAATATTTTAAAACATATTAGCTACTGTAATCCAGAAAAGTGGTACCATTATGTAGAAAAATAATCAGTTACTTAACCAATAATATTTTAAAACTTATTAGCCACTGCAATCCAGAAAAATGGTACCACTATGTACAAAAATCCAGAAAGGGAAAAGTTCATATGGTTTTGGAAATCTTATAAATTTTCCCCAATGGCAAGCATTATAACTTCTTGGTTGTTTTGTTTTGCTTATCTGGAATAAAATTTGAAAGCAGCTCTAAGTGCAGAGTAGAATCAAATCGAATTCTCTTCACTAAAGTAGAGGGATATATATTATACATTTGATCTCATTCCATTTCATAGCAAGCATCACACATACCCTTGGGAAGTCCTTGAGTAGTAGCCTCCAAAGGATAGAGAGTACTTTAGGGAATGCAGAACATGTGCCACTGGTATGTAAGAAGAAAACATTGAAACTTTTATTTCTTATACTTTTAAATTTGTATTTGGGGTATTGCTATGGTTTGACTAACAATACCCCAAATAAAAATGTAAAAGTATGAGAAACAAAAGTTGACTAATGTTAACAATGGCAATTAAATTTCAATATGAGTTTCAACCCAAACTCATGCTCAAATTTAATTGCCATTGTAACAATATTAAGAGGTGGAACTGTGAAGTAGTGTTTAGGCCATAAGAGTTCCATCCTCATAAATAGATTAATTAATACTATTATCAAGGTTCATTATCTCAGGAATGAGTTCCTTATGAAAGTAAAAGTTTGTCTCCTCTGCTTTGCCTTCTCTTTGCCCTTCTGCCATGAGATAATGTAGCAAGAAGACCCTTCCCAGATGCTAGCCCCTTGATATTGAACTTCTTAGCCTCCAGAAGCATAAGCCAATACATTTATGTTCATTAAAAAATAACACATCTGTGATAGTCTGTGACAGCAACATAAATAATCTAAGGTATGATTTTTAAATACATACAATATAATAGTACAGTAATAGATTTATGTGGTTTTTAAACCAAAACAAGTCATAGGAGAACATGAATAAAGTATTTAGGAATCACTGGATGTCTAGTATCCATAATGTTGTTTCACGTGGATAAGCATTTTGAATGAGCTGCACCACAAGGTCTATTTTTAGTAATTTCTGTACAGACTGTATATAGGCTGATGTGCTTCTGTGAAGGATAAAGCAACTTTGTCAATTCATCCATCACTAATCACCCTAATTCTCACAATCCTCATGTAGGTTGTCCAGTGCCCTTTGGCATAGTCATAAATACACATGCAATTTTACTGATTATAAGAGGTGGGAGAATGTAATCATTTCAATTTGCTGTGGCTGATTAATTCTGCTACGGTCTCTGTCTGGTATTGAAAACAGATGAGTACACAGTAGATTTCTGGCTGCTAAGAGCTTTCTTGCCTGGAGTCGTCTTCCTGAAACCAACATTTGGGGAATATAAATTTTCTACCTCTACAACCACTCTGCAGGCTACCCATCTGCAATCATTCTCCAAGTAGAACAAAAGTTAGAGTAACACACTTTTAGGTTAGGTTTTATGAGTATAAACTCATAACTAGATGATGAAAAGCAAGTAAAACTACTTTGTAATTATTGGTAAGGATCAGTGGGTTGTATAGTCTAGGTCTGGAGTAATCTTTACCATCTCTTCAGTAAGACAATATTTGGGCTGATGTAACTACTGTTAATTTCTGGAGAAGGATTTCCCATAGTTATTCCATTAGTCCAATATTATTTGAAATCTTTTCTCTTCTTTGCATTTTTCTGTTCTGTCAACCCTTATGTTGATGTCACTTTTGACCTTGTAGTTTTCTAATCCCAGAATCTTTTTTTTTTTTTTTTTTTTGAGACAAAGTCTAGCTGTATAGCCTAGGTTGGAAGGCAGTGGAGCGATGTTGGCTCACTGTAACCTCTGCCTCCCGGGTCCCAGTTCAAATAATTCTCTTGTCTCAGCCTCTGGAGTTACTGGGATTACAAGGCTGTGTCAGCCTGCCAGGCTAATTTTTGTATTTGTAGTATAGATGGGGTTTTACCATGTGGGCCAGACTGGCCTTGAACTCCTGACCTCGTTATCTGCGTGCCTCACCCTTCCAAAGTTCTAGGATTACAGGCATGAGCTACCGTGTCCAGCCCCAGAATCATTTAATGCCTCCTTCATTTCTCTCTGTTTGAGCCATTAGTGTGCCTACAGGAAAGATTTGGCACATTCAGGGACTTAGACTGAAAATCCTGGTTCTTTATATTTCTGCTTTAGGATTTCTGCACAGAATGAGAATGATCTTCTTTGTATTTTACAGTCTGTCAAAAAAGGAATACATTTTTCTTGATCCATGATGTCTGAATAGGAAGAGCTCTGGAGTGCAGCCATAAAAAATGATGAGTTCATGTCCTTTGTACAGATATGGATGAATCTGGAAACCATCATTCTCAGCAAACTGACACAAGAGAAAATCAAACACCGCATGTTCTCACTCATAGGTGGGTGTTGAACAGTGAGAAAAGATGGACACAGGGAGGGGAGCATGACACACTGGGATCTGCTGGGGGGGACTAGGGGAGGGACAGCATGGGGTAGGGAGCTGGGGAGGGATTACATGGGGAGAATATATATATATATATATATATATATATATATATATATATATATATATTTGGAATACATGATTAGGAGTGGGGTCATTGAATTTGTCACATAAATTAAAACTGTTTTTATGCCTGCTGATAAACATATACTTTGTCAACTATTGGTTATTTCTCTTTGATGTTTTTCACATAATATTTATTTCCAACATCTATCATTTATACCAACTAAGTTCATTCCAAATAAATTCCATCAAGAATAGAGTACTGCTAATAGTGTGTAGAACATAGATTTCTATTGGATTAGCGGTTAAATTGCACTGCTTGATACCTGCAAAGCAAAAAACATTATGGGCTAACTTTTGTTCTTGTGCTACATATTTAAAGACTTGTGATTCACCAGGAAATACATGTGATTCACCAGGAAACAAACATAATAATAAACACACATCAACACTTTTCAAAAGTGTTGGCATTCCAGCTACTCCAAGTTGGAAAGTTACAGAGCAGTGCTCTCCAACCTTTTTTGGCACCAGTGACCAATTTAGTGGAATACACTTTTTCCACAGACAGGGTGAGGAGGAATGGTTTCAGCATGACACCATTCCACCTCAGATCGGCCATTAGATTCTCATGAGGATCTGCAACCTACATCTCTCACATGTGCAGTTCACAATACGGTTTTCACCCCCATGAGAATCTAATGCATTAGCATTAATTAGCGTTTGTCACTCAATGTCATCTACATTCCAGACATTTAACCTAAAGAAAGTTCAATTCACTTTTTCATAATAACTCATTTATGACTGTGTTCCACAGAGGGACGGGCATCTGTGGATGCTATGGAGGTAGAGAAGACAGTGATTGAGAAAACACAGTGGAATCTGAAGCTATCATATATTGTAATTAACCAAGTGGGCTTGGGAAGAGGAGATCAAAGTCTAAAAGAGCAAATGAAAGAGAGCATGTATAATGCCATATATTTAACTTAGCTCCAAAGATTCAGGTTTGGAATAATTTAGAAAATTATAATTTCATAATTAAAAAAATATTGTATATAAGAAATTCTATAAGCAAGTATATTAAACTCTAGTTCTTATCAAAATGAGAATGAGATACACAGTTACAAATATTTTAATAAAACTGTAATAGACTATTGACGTAGATTACACATTTGTACACCATTTGATCACCCATACTTTTTATATATATGCATACTTTTTATAACATCTGATGTATTACAGACCTTGTTACAACACTCAGAAGTTTTGAGAAGCCTATGCCTTCTAATATCAAAGAACATGGACTTTAGAACTACTTAGATTATTTTGTTTAGTCGGATTAGGGCCCAGTGGTTTAAGGCATAGCTAAGTAAAAAATGGTTAATTACTTACATTTGAAAATTTATCATATGTCAAACACTGTGCAAAGTATAGGTCACACATTCGGGCTCTTAGTATTCATAAAACCATTTGAACTTGTTCTGCTGCTTCTACAGTTTGAATAATTCAATGAATACTCTAAAAACCATTTCAGCAAGTCTTGTTAGATTAGAAAATAGAAATCTGTAAAACAGACTGCAGAAAGTTGATCATGTTAAACAAATATACCATCAAAAACTAAAAAGCAGATTTGAACAACTTGGACTAGAAACTATGAACAGGAATTGACAGCCCAGGTTGTCCACTCTGGAGTCCACCATCACAGTCACTGTGCCATTGTGCATTTTTATACACATTTGATTTTTAATATTTGAGTAACTGCTGGCATTTAGGAAGTTAGAGGCTAGTACTTAATATATCACAGAAAATATTTTAATATTCCTAACAATAGAATGACTTATAGTAATTTGTTACTTATATCTTCTGCTATTATTAGAGGTACTATAATGTCTAATGTATTATTATAGTTGTTTCATTATATAATTATATTTTTTTAATTTGGATTAATTTGACTATAGAAAATAAGCAATTGGTCTTTGGTTTATTTTGAAAAACTCCACATTTTGGGTGAACATATTTCTTCCAAAAAGGTATCAAAGTAATTTAATACTTTATTACAAAATAAAGTATTAATTTAATACTTCATAAAGTAATTTATTACTTTATTAATATAATATTTATTTTAGGAATATTGTGCTGAAAGCTAAAATTACAATAAAATAGAGAGCAAAAGAAGTACTTTAGGCCAGGTTCTCTGTTACCCAGGAGTCAAAAGAGTCTTCTAGTGGACATAGATTTAAGAAGTAATAGGATTAGTTAGACTAAGAATAAAGAATAAATTAAAAAAGATAAAACCATGGCTTTGAGTTTAGAGCACTGCGAATAGTAATTTTATAGCAAATCATGAGGAAAAGTGAAAAAAACATGCTTTCTTTTTCTGAAATGTTACAGAGAAGCTAAACGGTAAATAACTTCTTTTTAACTATAATATATCATCCAAAGGAAACTACTTTAGAAACAAACAAAAAGAGCTAAGGTTATACATTTGAATGTCATCTGCATAAAGTTGGATGGATCAGCTTACAAATTACAATTTTAAATAAGGCATAGCATAAGAAAAATTTATAGGTTAAATTGACATTTAATGTTTTTTTTCTTCTACGTTGTTGGATTGGAGGCTTTTAGAGTACCTCATCCACTTGGAAATAGCAAGATAATGCATGGAGACTAACACTGTGACAGCATATAGAAGGTATATGGGAATTCACTAGAAAAGCAAAGGATACTTCAGATTTTGGACAAGAGGTGGGCAATCAGCATGTGTGGGGACAACTGGCTGAGAAAAGTAGAGGCCCCAGTATATGAAAGAAGCAGAGTCCCCCTCAGCTGTCCCTCCCTTCCCATGCAGAGAACTTGGTACAGCAGCACTGTCTCTGATCCACACTCTGACAAATTTCCAGGTACTTGGAGCACCTATTCTAGATTAGGAGTTTAGGCCCTTTCCTTGCAGTGTAGAGAACTTAACGCAGTGGCAGTTTTCAAGCTACAAGTCTGGCATATCTTCTGGCTTTTTGTACACCTGCCAACCTGGATTAGGAGCTTGAGTTGCCTTTCCCTTCCCATGCAAAGACCTTGTTGTAGCAGTAGTTTATCCACTCCTTGCCTGGGCAGGGTTTTTCCAGGCCTATGGCACATTTGCTCACCTGGTTTTGGAGCTTAAGCTGCCCCACCCCTTCCATGCAGAGAAGTTGGTGAAGCAGTGCTCTTTCCTCTCCACACTTAGATATATCTTCAGGCATTTGAAGCAAATACACTTCTAGGTTAGGAGTCTAGGTCACTCCTTTCTTTCTAAGCAGAGAGCATGAAGGATTGAGAGGTTTCTCCACTCCATTCCTGGGCACAATTCTGGGTGATGAATGGCTGACCCCAGACTCCTCATTGGAGCTTGTGCTTGCATCTGCATTTGAGATACCTGTGTGTGGACCTGCCTGGTCTAGCTTCAGGCAGCTTTGTCCCCCAGTCCGGGGCTGAGTACAAAGATCAGGCCATGGGGCATAGCACAGACCAGCCCACTGCCTGAGGAAACTGAGCTTCTAAGGGTTAACAAAGATCATTCATATACCTATCGATTTCAGCGACTGTTGGCTCTTATCTGTAAACACTGCCTATTTGTCTGGAGATGGAACTGCACAACCTAATAGAAAATCTGCTGACAAAAGTGCTCAACTCTGAGGAACAAAATAAACTTGCTGACACCTCAGCCATTACAGCCCCATAGGTGGCAGCAAGTCTGCAGACACTCCCAGTACATCACTACTTCAACCAGGATTTGAGAAAGCCATCACACAAGGCTATCTGTAATCAAGGAACTTATACTGAGTCTTTGCCATTGAAAGCACACAGAACCAAAGCCAAAGAACCCTGCACAACATACATTATAATCATAACCCCAAGGATGTGACTCATTAAAAAAATAAATTCAAAAATAAGAAGAGACAGTTTTTCCAGATGAGAAAAAAACAGAGAAAAATTCTGCAACTATGAAAACAAAAAAAGTGTTACAACCCCTCAAACGGTTACACTAAGTTTCCAGCAATGGATCCTATCGAAAATTAAATTTTTGAAATACCAAATAAAGAATTCAAAATAGGAGGTACGATCCAAGATGGCCGATTAGGAACAGCTCAGGATTGCAGCTCCCAGTGAAAGTGCAGAGGGTGAGTGGACACCGCATTTACAGACAGATTTTTATTGCCCACAGACTAGAAGATTCCCAGGCAGAGGAGCCCTACGGGTCGCCAGTGCGGCTCTTTTGGCCGGCGCGGCGGTTTTGCCGGCGCCCTGGCGTGGCAGTTCTCCATACAAAATACACTAGTCTGGGTCTCCCTTCTAGCTGGCAAGTGGAGCTTCAGGAAGGCAGAATCACCCATTCATCCGATTAAAAAGGGGTCTGAAACAGGGAGCCAGGCCAGGAGATTCTCAGGCAAAAAAGCGCCACGAATATCAGCACCGCTGTTTCAGCCGGCGCAGTGGGTCGCCGCACAGGAAATCACGCAGATCCCGGCGCCTTTTCATCAGGTGACTGGAACACCTGGGAGAGAGTCGATCGTTCAACAAAACAAAAAAGGCTCTGAGGCAGGGAGCCAGGTGATCAGGCTCAGCTTGTCCCACCCCCACAAAAAGAAAAACAGCAATTGGAAACGCTCAGGGTTGAGAGTTTCACAGCAAGCCCAGCTGAACCCGGGACGGTCCAGCTTTGTGGGGGAGGGGCGTCCGCCATTACCGAGGCACTCCACCACTATGGAGGCAGTCCACCATTGCTGAGGCAGCTTGCCGTTACCAAGGCAACTCACCATTGCCGAGGAAACCCACCATTACAGAGAGTCTGCCATTACAGAGGTGAACCGCCACTGCCGAGGCAGTTCTAACTACACCCATATAAACAGAACTGCAAGGAAGTACGCACGGCAGCTGGGCAGAGCCCACAGCAGCCCAGCAAAGCCTAGGCAGGCAGACAGTGAAATGCTAATGAGAATGGACAAATTAGAGAGGAATATAAGTGAATTGATGGAGCTGAAAAACACAACACGTGAACTTCGCGAAGCATGCACAAGTTTCAACAGCCAAATTGACCAAGCAGAAGAAAGCATATCAGAGGTTGAAGATCAAGTCAATGAAATAAAACGAGAAGGCAAGATTAGAGAAAAAAGGGTAAAAAGGAATGAACAAAGTCTCCAAGAAATATGGGACTATGTGAAAAGACCTAATCTACGTTTGATAGATTGTACCTGAATGTGACGAAGAGAATGAATCCAAGCTGGAAAATACTCTTCAGGATATTATCCAGGAAAAATTCCCCAACCTAGAAAGGCAGGCCAATATTCAAGTCCAGGAAGTACAGAGACCACTGCAAAGATATTCCTCAAGAAGAGCAACTCCAAGGCACATAATCATCAGATTCACCAGGGTCGAAATGAAGGAGAAAATACTAAGGACAGCCAGAGAGAAAGGTCGGGTTACCCACAAAGGGAAACCCATCAAACTCACAGCAGATCTCTCAGCAGAAACCCTACAAGCCAGAAGAGAGTGGGGGCCAATATTCAACATCCTTAAAGAAAAGAACTTTCAACCCAGAATTTCATATCCAGCCAAACTAAGCTTCATAAGTGAAGGAAAAATAAA
>CAUYLG010026021.1:0-10861 GCA_963573385.1 Cacajao melanocephalus | reverse complement strand
AAAGATACCCGCTGTATGGCAGGCTTGGGGCAAGAGCCACTCCTCCTGATAAAGGAGTTGTAGGACCTTGCTCCAGTTCTTGTGGAAGGCTGCCCTCAGACCGGCAATCCACCTTGGTGACTGTGAACTTTATCAGCCCTTGCTACTGTGCTGCTCGAAAAGCATCTTCCCATAGAACTCATTGGAAGCTACCAGCAGGTGGCGGTAACCCTGACAGCTCTGCCATTACTGTGTGACTTAAAGCATCCCCCCTATAAATCTTCTTAGAAGTAGTGTGCCCATAGATAGACGTATTGCACACTGCACCTTCTTCACTGCGCAGGGCCCACCTTCAAGCCTCGGCGACCTAATGGGGGTGGACCCCTTACTGCACACGGCTCTTGCCTTGATGGGAATGGACTCCTTGCTGAGCACTGTCCACCTCCCAGCCTAGGTGACCTAATGGGGGTGGACTCCTTGTTTTATTGCTCACGACCCTATCATTATCCTTAAAGATGATTTTACTCACTGCCCTGCCCCCTAACCTATACACAATAAATACTCACGCTTCTGGACATTCGCGGCCTCACCTGACTCTGCTCATAGGTGGCGTGCCCCTCGAGCCTAGCTGCATTTTCCTTGTACTTCTGTGTCCTGTCTCTTTATTTCTCAGATCCTGCGCCTCAGCACAGCATAAGGCACACCCCACAACCCTGTGGGCCATCAGCCCTACAATTTGGAATGGAGGGAGTTGTGCGGGGACTTTAAGGACTATAGGGACCCCTGGACATGGTGTACGGAAGCGCAGGTGAGTTTCCCTCTACCTAAATTAAACGTGCTCCAAAACGCACGTTTAATCTAGGTAGAGGGAAACTCACGCGGCGAGGCTCAGCCTTCGCTCCACCAGATATGCTTCCGGGTTTGCAAAAAACCGCAGGCGCAAGAAACAGAGCCGGCGGCCTGGGGGCGGGGCCTGGGCGGATAGCGGCAAAGGGGCGGGTCTGGCGGGGGGAAGCCCGGCGTCGGGAGGGACGGAGATAATGGAGGCGGGGCCTTGGCAGGGAGGGGCGGAGCCTGGTAGGACCGCGGCAAAGGGTCGGGTGTGGGGGGGAAGGGCAGGCGTTGGAGGGGCGTAGTGGATGGGGAGGCGGGGCCTTGGCAGGGAGGGGCTGAGCGGACTGCGGCAAAGGGGTGGGTCGCCAGGAAAAAGCCAGGTTTCTTTTTTCTTTCTTTTTTTTTTTTTTTAATAAGATGGGGTTTCACCATGATGGCCAGGCTGGTCTTGAACTCCTGACCTCAGGTGATCCACCCACCTCGGCCTCCCAAAGTGCTAGGATTACTGGCGCGAGGTGTTTTAAAAATAAAACTTATTTCAAGTGATGTGTCTTTGATAAAAAAACCATGGGCTTCTGCATGCATACAGTAATGCACATACATCACATGTACACACAGCTAAGAGTTGTGTCTCAATGACTAACTTTTTTCAATGATTTTTAAAATTACCACTTTTGCTTATGTGCATTTCAGCAAGTTTCGAACAAACTTGCTTGTAGTTACCTGAGAAGAAGCTTTGCCAATTTTTCTTCAGGCGCCCTCCTGTGGACAGTCTGCAATTCTGCAGTAGCTGTGTTTCCATGGAAAACTGTGGTCTGGTTCTCCCCCTAGTGTCCGCCTGCGTTACTGCAGACTCTGGTTTATGTTGGTTGTATTTATTCTCAATGGTTTCCCTGACCTGGCACCCTCTCACTTTCAGTGTTTATATTCAACTAAGACCGAAACTTGTCCCTCAGGCAGTGCCCTGAAAGGTCAAGATATGATGTGGACCTTTCCATACTTTCCCTCCCCTTGGAGAAATCAAGAGTTGGTGGTTTCATCACAGTGACACCACATGATGCCAGGGTAGGACCTCTGCCAGCAAGTGTCTCAAATTTTCCTACTGGGCATTTATTAAGAGTTCCAACCACTTACGTGGTGTTTAGATTTCTTACAAAGGCAATCGGTACATGTGTTGTTACTAGATGTGTCTTCATGATGGAGGTAGCATTTGGGACTTCCTATGCCTTTGTCTTGTTGACATCACCGATTTAGCAGTTTTGTAAGTTATTTACATAGGTCTGGAAATGTACTTTAATTAGATGCCATGGCATATTTCCTATTGGAAAAAGCAAAATCCCAGAGATGACACATTCTCAGAAAAGTCTTGAGAGGTCTCCAGAATCTCTAGTCAGGATGAATGGAGAGTGTTCTTCCTCCCTGAAGGGAGCCAGAAGTTAAAAAGTAGGAGGAATGGCTGATTAATGAAATGCTGAGGTCCCAAGATAACAAGACATTCAAAGAGAAAAGGAAACATGGTCCACACAAAGCAACAAATGAAACCACCACAAACTGAACTAAGGAGATGTGTGAATTATCAGGTGTGAGCCACCATTCCCAGCTTAACAATCAGTTTTCTACATACATGTACACAAAGTAACGGACCTACTCGGACTCCCAAGAAATCAGAAAATGAAAATACTATAAAGTAGTCCTTTTCTCCAGATAACCAAAATATAAAAAGAGAAGCAAATTTTGCTTAAATGAGTAGAAAATCTTACATGGTGTTGGTGGGAGGGCACCTTTGTAACTGTGGGTAGAGGTAAAAATGTAGCCAGATCTAGCAACATAGGAAATCCACCATCCTTTAAGAAGCAACATTTTCAACTGCCTGACCTGAAGAAACCCTTAGAGTTCTCTTTTTTTTTTTTTTTGACAGCGTCTCACTCTGTCGCCAGGCTGGAGTGCAATAGTGGAATCTTGGCTCACTGCAACCTCTGCCTTCAGGGTTCAAGTGATTCTCCTGCCTCAGCCTCCCGAGCAGCTGGGACTACAGGCGAGCGCCACCACGCCCAGCTAATTCTTTTATTTTAGTAGTAACGGGGTTTCACCATGTTGGCCAGGATGGTCTCAATCTCTTGACTTCATGATCCCACCCGCCTTGGCCTCCCAAGGTGCTGGGATTACAGGCATGAGCCACTGTGCCCAGCCACCCTTAGAGTTCTTTAGTGAAGTTGGCGTGCCCACAGGAAGCATCTGTGGCATTGTTAAATAGTGAAAAACTGAAGAGCAAGTTATCCTTTATTTCTTTTTCTTTTCTTTTTTTTTTTTAAACGGGGTTTCACCATGTTGGTCAGGCTGCTCTTGAACTCCCAACCTCAGGTGATCCACCCACCTTGGCCTCCAAAGTGCTTGGATTACAGGCATGAGCCACCACGCCCAGCCTACCCTTTATTTCTTAACAGAAAACCATTTAACTTTTCCAGATTTGCAGGATAAGCTACAGCAACAAAACATGCACCAAAGAATTTTTTCTAAAATCTCACAAGAATGTATAAATACATTTCCACAGGGCGTGCGCCATCTCTTGCCAGAGAATTGACAACCGTGGTGCCCACTGAGACATGAAGGAGGGGGTAAGGCTGAACAGGAAAAGGGATGCTCTGTGTCTTGGCACTTAAGTGCAACTTTCTTTCGAGTTTTTCTATAGAACAAATATATACATCATATGATTTTATTATTTATTTATTTTTTGAGATGGAGTTTCACTCTTGTTGCCCGGGATGGAGTGCAATGGCGTGATCTCGGCTCACCGCAACCTCCACCTCCAGGGTTCAAGTAGCTGGGATTACAGGCATGTGCCACCAAGCCAGGCTAATTTTGTATTTTTAGTAAAGATGGGGTTTCTCCATGTTGGTCCAGCTGGTCTCGAACTCCCGACCTCTGGAGATCCACCTGCCTTGGCCTCCCAAAGTGCTGGGATTACAGGCCTGAGCCAACGCACCCGGCCCATGGGATGCTGTAAAAAAGAAATACAATATTTAATGACAAAAGGTGGAATGGGAATATGATCATCCTCTCTCGTGTCCAGAATGTTCAGCTATAATATCTCAGCAGAGTGACAACGACTTTAACCTAAAACATCTGCAGCACAAGAGTCCCTGCAGGACCACCATTGTCTCCGTGGGATACAAGTGCTGAGAATGGTTTAAAAAATCCCCTGCATTTAGATACCTATGTTAATTTCATATTTTAAAAATAAATGATGGAGGCCGAGCATGCTGGCTCACACCTATAATCCCAGCACTTTGGGAGGCCGAGGTGGGCAGATCACGTGAAGTCAGGAGCTGCAGACCAGCGTGGCCAACATTATGTAACCCCATCTCTACTAAAAACACAAATAATTATCTGGGTGTGGTGGCATGCACCTGCAATCCCAGGTACTTGGGAGGCTGAGGCAGGAGAATCGCTTGAACCCAGAAGGTGGACGTTGCAGTGAGCAGAGATCATGCCATTGCACTCCAGCCTGGGCAACAAGAGCAAAACTTTGTCTCAAAACAAACACACAAAGAAATAAAATGATGGAATAAAACATTCTCTATCACTGATGACTGTGCCTCAACTTTCCATTCCATTCTGTCATTACAAGTTTGGAGTCAAAGACATGCTATCGCTAATTTGGCTTCGAATGTATTACAGAATCAGGCACAAAATATTTCCCCTTCTTGGTTTTCTCTTCCGGAATTTAGGAGGCGTTTGTGCACATTCATATGTGACTTCCACATGCAGCTGCTCTACTCCTGGTCCACAGAGAGCTGACGGTGCATCAGATGTGGCCCCTGAGCAATCCCTGCTGCCCAGCAGCCCTGACACCACGGGGCCCACACCCCATCTCCATCCATGTCTGGGGTGAGCCCTTCCCAGGACCATGCCCAGTGCAGCCTCCTCCCAAGCTCATGTCACTGGGTCACGGGAGATGGAATCTAAGGGAGACGAGAGGGACTGAGGGAAGGCACGGGTGAGTGCCAGCAAACCTGTCAGGCAGGACGCTTCAGACTCAGAGCAGATTCCCAACTCAAAGGCCCAGCATTTCTGAAAGGAAGGAGACAGAACAATCCACCGAGAATATCATCTCACCCGAGGAAGAGCCATCCTGACTCCTGTGCTTTCCTCTTCTTCTTCCGAGTTTCTTCCTCACGTATCAAGAGTCTTTGAAGTCAATCCTGAATGTCAAAAATATGTTGTTTGCTGCTCAGAATCAACACACCCCCTCCCTGTAACACAACGACACATTCAAAGGAGACCTCACCCTGAGGAAATACGGTTCCCTCTGCTGCCCACTGCACCAGGGATGATAAACTCCTACAAGAAAACTAAGCGATTTTCGATCCCTTTCTTCAGAACCCGCTTCCCTCCTGGAGAAGCCCTCACACACACACTGCATCAGTGGGGAGCTGGGATGGAATGAGCTCCCCTTCAGGGCACAGACCCAGCCCTCACCAAAGCCCAGGCAGTGGCTGAGTGTGGTGGCTCATGACTTTAATCCCAGCACTCCGGAAGGCTGACGGAGGTGGATCGCATGAGCGCAGGAGTTTGAGACCAGCCTGGGCAACATGGTGAAACCCCATCTGTACCAAAAATACAAACACTTAGCCAGGCATGCTGGTACACATCTGTGTCCGTGCTCCCAGCTAATTAGGAGGCTGAGTTAGGAGGATCACTTGAGCCTACCAGGTTGAGGCTGCAGTTAGAGGAGATCACCCCACTGCACTCCAGCCTGAGCCATAGAACCACACCCTGACTCAAAATATTAATTAAATTATAAGTATTATGTAATCACAGAAAGTAATTATTTGTTGTTTTGTTTTGTTTTTTTGAGATAAAGTTTCACTCCTGTTCCCCAGCCTGGAGTGCAATGGTGCAATCTCCGCTCACCAAAACCTCCACTTCTTGGGTTCAAGAGATTCTCCTGCCTCAGTCTCCCAAGTAGCTGGGATTGCAGGCACGAGCCACCATGCCCAGGTAATTTTGTATTTTTAGTAGAGACAGGTTTTCTCCATGTTTGTCAGGCTGGTCTCGAACTCCAGACCTCAGGTGATTCACCCACATTGGCCTCCCAAAGTGCTGGGATTATAGTTGTGAGCCACCTCACCCAGCCCATAAAGTGATTTTTTTTTTCCCACTTCACTGCCCTACTTCCTACCCCACCCTGGGAAAAGGGAAGAGAGTGACTTACAACTGGATAAATCACTGCCCTCTGGCTGAATAGGGATTCCAAGTGGAAGCTAACCTCTGATGCTAAGCTTTATAGAATGCACATGTCTTATAGATAGGAATATTTGAATTCTCAATCTCATCTGTATAACGTTTTAAAGTTCTAAGTTATTAGATAATATAACTTATGAAGTCAACATGTCACAACTAATCATATCCAATGAATTCATCCACTCACCTGAACCCAAAATCCCCCACACCTTTATTTCTTCCGAGACAGGGTCTGGCTCTGTTGACCAGGCTGGAGTGCAGCGGCATGATCTCGGCTCACTGCAGCCTGGATCTCCTGGGCTCAAGTGAGCCTCCAGAGTAGCTGGGAGTACAGGCGTGCACCATCATGCCTAGTGAGTGTGTGTGTGTGTGTGTGTGTGAGTGAGAGTGTCAGAGATGGGGTCTCACTACGCTGCCCAGGCTGGTCTCGAACTCCTGGACTCAAGCATCCCCTTGCCTCAGTCTCCTAAAGTGCGGGGATTACAGGCAGCAGCCACTGCGCCCAACCCTTCTTCATTACTGTGCTTCCCTCCCTAATTCTGTACATCTCTCTCATTCCCCTCCTCTCTCTCTCTAGCTCTTGTGGGTTTGTTGTTGTTGTTGTTGTTTGTTTGTTTTTTCCTGCAACCTCCGCCTCCCAGGTTCAAGCAATTTTCCTGCCTCAGGCCCTGTAGTAGCTGGGATTACAGACATGAGCCACCACGCCCAGCTAATGTATTTTTAGTAGAGACGAGATTTCTCCATGTTGGTCAGGCTGGTCTCGAACTCTCAACCTCAGGTGATCCACTCGCCCTGGCCTCCCAAAGTGCTGGCATTACAGGTGTGAGCCACCACGCCCTGCCTCTAGCTCTTTTCTTTTTCCCTGGGATTTTGCTCCTCACTTTGTACCCCTCTCCTTTCCTGCTGTTTATCCCCTTCTCCCCTCTATTCCTTCTCTTCTGCCTCTTCTGCTCCATCCTCACAACTTATTTAACCTCTTGTTGCTCCTTCTCTGGAATCTTTTATTTATTTATTTATTTATTATATTTAATTTTTAAAAATATATATAAAGATGGGGTTTCACCTTGATGGCCAGGCTGGTCATGAACTCCTGACCTCAGGTGATCCACCCACCTCGGCCTCCCAAAGTGTTAGGATTATAGGCGTGAGCCACTGCGCCCGGCCCTCTGGAATCTTTCGATTGTCCTCAATCTCCATATATTTCTGCCTCTTCTCCCCTCTGTGCGCCTCCTCTGCTCTCCCTGTTAAATTCTTTCTTCCCTGTTATACCCCGTCCCCCACTCACTGTCTCCACTCTCTGGCGCCCCACATCCCCAGGTGTCCTCCCTGCTGTGGTTCTCTCTGTTCTCCTTGCCAAAAGCACCACTCTGCTCTGTCTGCCCTGGCTCCAAATCCCTAGTCTCCCTCACTCTCCTGAGCCTCCCTCTTTGCTGCCCCATCCCTACCTTGCTGTCCTTCATATCTCTGCACATCTAGCTTTTCTCTACATTTCTCCAGTTGCTTTTCTCCTCCTTTCTTATCTTTTTTTTTTTCACTTTTGCTGTCTCTTGGCAAATCCCTCACCCATCCTCGACTTTGCCATCTGTTATGGGTGTTTCTCATTCTTCTTTTCTCTGACTCAGGTTTTCTACTGCTCTCTGTCTCCTGATGTCTTTGGCCCACACAATCATAGGAGGGTTTGGAGTAAGACGCCTGCATACCGGAGAAGCACATTTTTACAGGGGCCGGAGCTGGGCAGGCAAGAACATCCCGTGTCACAGAACAGGGCCCGGGCACCTCCCAATGCGGACTCAAGGAAAGCAGTGACTTTGGAGGGGAGATCTGGGCAGCAGCAGGGCCCCTCACGAGGAGGGAAGGGTGGGGCGATGGTGCCTTAGGACAAAGGTGGGGTCTGCAGGATCCTACAGCCGGGCAGAGGACGCGGCCTCCCCGGGACTGGGGCCGCGGGGCTGCACTCCAGGGACCGATGAGGGCGAGGGTGTAGGGCGCCCAGGGCGAGAATCTACCTCTCGTGTGAGGACTTCAAAAAGCGAGGCGGGGGGAGGAGTCAGAAAAAGGTTTTGAGCGGGAAAACTATGCGATATGACGTGTATATATTGCTCCATAGCAGAAAAACCGGGTGGGGACCAGCCTCGGGGGACTTTCACCGCAAAAGGAAGCGACCCCCGGATTCTCAGGGCGTCTCAATTTGCTCTGGGTGAAGGCAGATGCGCGAGAATGTCCAGGTCTGTGGGGACCCCATGACCCAGGTACAGATCCTCCTGGGACCTGGGAAGCGCGGAGTTAATACGAGAGAGTGAAACTCACGGGCCACGGTGGGAGCTTCACCCTTCGCGATCCATTTCCGGGTTTGCGCGAAACTGCGCAGGACCGAAGCCAGGCCTGAGCGGCCCCGTGGGGAGGTGGGTGGGGCCTGGGCGAGGTGGGGGCGGGGCGAGAGGCGGAGAGACCTTGTCCCTCAGAACCGGCAGAGGGCGGGGCCGGCCCGGACGTGTGCATCTCTCAGCCTCGCTCCCACCGCCTCTGTTTTTCGAGGTATAGTTCCACCTGGGACAGTATTATTAGGGGTGAAAGTACAACACTGAGCTTCAGTCATGACGCAAACTCCACCTTTCTCCGCTAATATGTCTAATGCTCTTGTTTTCCCAGGTGGATCCTAACTTCTCAGCTATTCCTTTAATTGAATCTCTTGTATAATTAACAAATTGTTGCTGGTTGTAATAAATATAATTTATCCAGTCTACATTTTTATTAATAGTTACTATCCCAAATAATGACTCAAAACGTTCAGCTAATTGACCCCGAGCTTTAAATTTATCTGTTACTCCCCATGGCACCCCAGTGGCATCTATATAAACATTAGGATCAAAAGACTCACAAGGAACACTCCATGTACTGCCATGCTTAGCCGTTATTTTCTTAGGGGGATGAAATGTCAGGGAGAAAGGGAGTCTATTGAATTAGAGTGCAAGCACCTCTTTAGTCACTTGGCAGAGTGCCCGATGAAGGTCCACCACAATACCACCAGACATCCGATCGAGGATGGGTAAGGGCAGACGGTTGGGAAAGCTCTGGGAAAGACTTGATCTCACTGCATCCTGTGGAGTTTCCAAGGAATGCAAAGTTCTCTCCCTGTCGTGACAGACACGAGGCAAAATTGGTCTTGGAAGATGGAAGCTGGATGGCCCTCGGTGCTGACCCACAGAGTGCTGAACTTCAGGAAACAGCAGAGAGAGAAAGTTTGGCACTATTCATTACACCAGGTTGTGGAGTCTTGATAAAGAGCTACCATGCAGTTTATATCTGGTTGATTAGAGGACCATCCGAGTGGAAAGGGGACAATTTGGGCCTCTGGTCTACAAGCACGCAAGCTAACAATCGCTTTTGTTTAAAGTGCAAATGGAATGTTTAATCCATTCCAGCCAGGCATTTGCATCTTGGTACCGTCTCAATTGTTAAACCTTGCTTTAAATCTTTTACCTCTACTCTGCCTACTTTGGTCTTGTCACTAGATACGTGGGAGGATAGTATGAGGAGGATGGACTAGAGGTGGTGAAGGAGCAACAAAACATACTTCAAAGAAGCCCCTAGGGTCCTTTCCTGAGGTGTTGGCCCCTATGCCATAAATACAACCTAATCAAAGGGAGGTTTTTTTTTTTGTTTTCCCGCATGCACTTAGGGCATAGAAAGAGAGGTGTTTTGAGATGTTGCGATAGTGTTAGTAAGCTGTACAGGACTACACCGTTTCTATCAACAATTGGGAAGAGCGACCCCTTTGCTGAAATGAATAAATGGTCTTAAGGACTGGCAAAGACTTGTGGGAACAGTCCAACCAAGACCTTTAGTGCTCCGTAGGACACTGGACCAAGTATAACAGAGGGAATCTGTTCCGGAAGGACAAGAATCCCATTCCCACCAGCTAACACAACTGCTACTCTCGGGATTATGATCTGTGCACGAATCCAATATACCCTTCCAATCTCAGGAGGTCCAGGAAGGGCAGAGATATTTCTCAGAAGCAGTAAGCTGTCTTTGGTTCTGCAAATTACTGCAGGGCATGACTAAACCAGCATCAAAAGTAATAATTTGGGGTGAGCTTGATCTGGTTACATTAATGATGGAATAGCTAACCATTGGATGGGAAGAAGTAACAGAACAGTAAATACAGGAAGGTTAGATTTTTCTTAGCTTTATTTTGGTAGAATTATTTCCTGAAGCGGTAGCCCATGATTCTGGAACCAATGATGCTTTCTTGACTTGGGTATGGACTGCAGTCTCAGTGGTTAGAGACACATTGTAGGGTGCCTCCCAAGCTGGCTCAAGCTTCTTTTCTTTCCACCTTTTGATGAAAACATGGTCTCAGGCAGGCGCGGTGGCTCACACCTGTAATCCCAGCAGGCTGGGAGGCTGAGGTAGGTGGATCACAAGGTCAGGAGTTTGATACCATCCTGGCTAACACAGTGAAACCTAGTTGCTACTAAAAATTTAAAAAGTTAGCCTGGCGTTGTGGCGTGCACCTGTAGTCCCAGCTACTCAGGAGGCCGAGGCAGGAGAATCACTTCAACCCAAGAGGCAGAGGTCGCAGTGAGCGGAGGTTGCGCCAGTGCACTCTAGCCTGGGTAACAGAATGAGACTCTTGTCTCAGGGAAAAAAAAAAAAAGAAAGAAAAAGAAAACATGGTCTCCAGGTTGCTGCTGGTGCACTGGGAATTCCAGGGCTGGTGCCTGTGCTAGAAGACCGCTGGTTTTAGGAGAAAAGATAGAGGAGAGACCAAGTATATAATTTCTGAGAAACTGATCTTTTG
>CAUYLG010026019.1:0-15810 GCA_963573385.1 Cacajao melanocephalus | reverse complement strand
CTCCCCTCCCTGTGTCCATGTGTTCTCATTGTTCAACACCTACCTATGAGTGAGAACATGTGGTGTTTGATTTTCTGTTCTTGTGTCAGTTTGCTGAGAACGATGGTTTCCAGGTTCATCCATGTCCCTACAAAAGACACCAACTCATCGTTTTTTATGGCTGCATAGTATTCCATGGGGTATATGCACCACATTTTCCCTGTCCAGTCTATCATCTATGGGCATTTGGGTTGGTTCCAGGTCTTTGCTATTGTAAACAGTGCTGCAATGAACATTCGTATGCATGTGTCCTTATTGTAGAATGATTTATAATCCTTTGGATATATACACAGTATAGTATCAATATTATAAACTTTAATGTTACAGGACTTTTCCTTAGTTCAGCTAAAGACAGGTTCTTGTCCATCCCACGGCCATGAAAATTTAGGCTCACAGATGGTCTAAAGGGTGAGTAAAGCAGGTTTTTATTGGGTGAAAAGGGAAAAAAGAAGGGAAAAAGGGACTCTTACAATGCCAGAGAGCTTCCGCTAGAGCCCTTCCTGCCTGGCAGTTTGAATCCCAGGTTCCACACAGGAAAAGGAGGGGCCAGGCTTCTCCCCACCCAAAATGGTGTGGACTTCCCTAGGCTGCACCCTAGTGATCAGGCTGGTGGGAGTTTCTCCAGGGACCCCCTCCCACCTGGCTGTCTGATTTCCCCCCTCTAAAGAAGTACATCTAACTGCTGTTAGATTAAGGATAAGGACAAGACCGATCAACTGCTTCTGGCTGAGAGGGGGTACTGTTCTTGGGAAATGGCAGTCAGAGCTCCCTCAGAGACCATTTAAGGGTTCCCAGCAGAAGCGGCCACCATCAGAGGCTCTGGTTGCATGACCATTTAGAGTTTGATGGCCTGAAGGCAAGAGCAGACAAATGGGGTTATTAGAAAACATGTATCAAAATGAAACACGGGGATGGATAAGGACAGCTCAAAACTTCTGAGGTCTTTTACCAGTTTTCATAGGGAGAGGGAGGACAAAACCCCAATTGGTTAAAAAAAAAAACTCTCCCCATTTGCTGGCATGTTAGGCTTCTGGGTTCCCTTCCCCTGAGCCCAATCCTAAGCCAACCAGTTTAAGGTTTGGGAAATAAACTCTTTCCAGTTCAGAGGATGCATCCAAGGTGAGTGTCCCATAGTACAGAGACGCAATTACTTATCTGTGAAGAGAGGACAGAGGAGGAGAAAGAAAAAAAGTAGCACCTTTTAAAGGAATCTCTGAGGATGCATTCAGAAGGGATACAGAATGAAAATGAATAGCTACCCACCAGAAAGAGGGGAACAGGCATCCCTGGTTCCCTTCTCTTCCTAGCAGATATCCAGGTTACATGAGGGAGAGGGAAGAGTATTCTCTTTCCCTCTTCCATCTTTGTATTTAAGTGATTTTGGCAGGTCCCACCATGAGTGCCAAAGTGCCTTGAAGCAGAGAGGCCCTACACAATAGAAATTGCCTGCTCTTACCCACGTATGCCTAATCTCCCCTGCTGACAGTGTAGCAGGAGCAGCCGCAGGAAACAGATCTCTCAAACACCAAATAAAGGAGGGAAGAGTTTATTCGGCCAGGAGACCAGGCAGTAATTTGTCGAAAACCCAGCTCATCTAACAAAGGAAGGTTCTGCCTTTATACAGGTTTATACTTTAGATGTTACACGTGGAAGAATCTTAGGTTCATGGTTTTAGGACTCACATGTGAAAAGGTTTCTGTTTACAGTTTCAGGAATCACACGTGAAAGGGTTCCTGTTATCAGTTTTAGGACCTACATGTGAAAAGGTTTCTGTTTACAGTTTCAGGAATCACATATGAAAGGGTTCCGGTTTACAGTTTTAGGACTCACATGCGAAAAGGTTTCTGGTTTGATCTTGTTTTAAGTAAAAATAGTGTCTTCCAGAGAGTTTCCCCAAGATCAAGAGTTATTTTCAGGAAGGAGATTCAGGAGGCGCCAGCTGGCCTGCTCTCTCTTCTATTGAGATGCACGGTGGATGACAGAGGGGGAGGGAATCCCAAATGCCTGGGTCTCCTTCCTCACCAGTAGCCTTGGAGTTCCCTAGATATCATTTATGTCATGGATACTAATGTGGCCTTTATCCATGAAACAGGAAGCTTGGAGTTGGCTTAATCAGCAGGAATCAGCCATGTTCACCTTTGCTGTGCCTTTTAACTTCTATTGTCATTTGCCTCTGGATCCCTTAGATCCAACTTTCATTCCTAGGGCTTTGACTCAAAGCTTGAAATTGAGTTTGGACAAAAATGTGTCCCAGGGGATTGCATGGACTCCTTATTATAAGTGGAATGCTAAGGTGAAACTGTGGAACTGAGTCCTCTTCCAACAAGGAAGAAGAAAGGATGTCTTGTGGCACACCCAGATAACTGGTGGCTGTAGTTATGCTTGCTAAGATTTGGGTGCATGGTGCTTGGCTTTGGTTAGCTCCCTTGGTCTTACTTTCTCAAAAATGAAACCTCTGAGTGATGGGCATCCTATTTATTCCCATCACCTGGCAGGATATGCAGAAAAATTGCATGAAACTAGAATATCGATCCAGATTTTTACATTACCCATCCCTTTTGTTCTTTTTGAGCTGCAGCCAGAAATTGCTGGTTGGTTCACAGGAGCAAGCAGGATTAGTCTAAAATGTAGGTGAAAACTTAAAAACAACTAATGAATTTAGAATTTAATGATAAATGTATGGTAAGTTTTGAAATGTGATTTCTCTCTCTCCAGTCCTCATTTTTGTTAAACAATCAACCCAGAACTGAATGGTTTGCAAAATTGATTTCAGTCTTATACTTGGCCTGATTATTTGCATAAAGTGCCGCAAGAATAATTACTTTTACATAGGCCTTCTGGATTGGCTTTAATAGAAGTTTGTTCCACAAGGAATCTCAGATAAGACCTTTTAAAGCCAAGCCTAATCATGAGTTTGTATCCTCAAATACCTATGAGTTGGGTGATCCTCTCCTCTATGGTCCCAAGATAAACTTGGAGCTCCTGGACCTGTTAAAAAGTGACATTCTTTACTGACCACAGGTCAGGAACCCTGTACAGGGACTGTGTAGATGAATGTATGAGGCCAGTTTCCCTACTGGGTTTTTATTGGCTCTGCAAGCAGAGATTTACTCCTTAAAAGGAAGCATACCCTTCCAGTCAAAGCCTTGGTAAAATAACCACTTTCTCCAATTGTGTCCGGTTGCAAAAGAAAAATGGATTTTGATTGCACTGATGCAAACAACTATATTGCCATAAGAATACTCACAGAAAGGCTCTAAATTCTGGAGCAACCAGGCAGAGAGAAACAAACATACTCCAAATTTTTATCATAGGAGTATAACTTGCTTAATTATTAAAGGCTGTAAACAGCTCAAAGTAAGTTTCCTTGACTCTGAAAAACAAAACAAGGATCAGCAATATTCCAAGCAAAAGTCAAAAAGGTTGCTTCAGCCTTCTGAGTTCAGTCTGTTTAGTTCTTGCTTCACTTGATATATTCATGAACATTTCAGCTGTTTATGAGTCCTGTATATTTTCTTTTATTCCAATGTCACAATCTCCAATGTTATCAGAAACCTGTGTTTGAAAGCATCCATTCAAGTTTATAGCTCATTATAAACCACCTTTGAAAAGGATTAAAATAAAACAACAATTGTCTATGGATAGCAAAATGTCCAGGGTAGTTACAGTTAGAAACACGATTGACAAAGACATTTGGTTATCTCTGTAGTTTTTAATAACATAACAACCTTAATTATGATTGATAGCATACACTTAGACATTAGAATTTTAGCAATTTTATACAATTTTGGAATATATATTAGCATTATTTGCCAAGATATAACCTAAAGAAGATTGAGCATCATTTTGGCAATCCCATGTACCTAAACCTGTCAAACAATCCTGTTTACCTCTCTTTTCTGGAAACTTCAGGGCCCTCTGAAGTATTCAAAAAGACAGGTACCAAGGAAGACACTTTTGATACTGAAGTTAGATTTGGGGAAGACTTTTAAATACATTTAAAGCACTTGATAGTATAAAGTATAATTGCAGATTACCATAAACTATTTATTTTGCCAAATGATGACTCAGAAATTTTAAATAAGCAAAAACCTTTTATATCCCTTTACAAATTTTGCCAAAGAGCAGATTAGCACCTTAGGAAAACCTTGTTATGCTTTTATTTCAATGCTTAATTTACAGAAAAACCATATAATACCCTTTTTGGAATTTTGTCAATATGTTCACATAGAGAACCTTTAATGCAAGATTAAATTCCACAGTTTTTCTAGAACTTCTTTGAACCTTCAGCTTTTTCCTAATTTAACTCAAAACAATCCTTTAACTCTAGGCAAAAGTTTACATTTCCATGCCTTCTTATAACCTTTTACTAAAAAACACATTTTACTGTTCTTACACACCTTGCATGTAAATCTATTTCTAGTAGTTTCAATTAACTCCTAAGAATTTTAACTTTAAGGTAAAACTTGGTAAGTTGCTTTAATTGTGTGCTATGTGTAGCCAAGGTTTGCCTTCTTAATTAAGCGTGTGGTTAGTTCCATATGTCCCCAGGCCTTACCAGTTGTGAAGCCAGCATGTCATATAGTTCTCAAAACCCAAAAAGCAGTTTGTAACGTTAAAACACTGAGCTAACCTTGCATCTGACCTGCATTTTACCAATAGTCTTTAGGGCTGTTTTTATTTCTTAAAGATTAAAGTCATGTGAACTAAAAGGTACCACAGCTTTTAACTTCCCTTAAAAAAAGTATGTGATCCAAGTGCTTGTCTTTCTTTACGACAGATTAATTAGAGCTCTTTTCATAGACATCACACACAGTACATACATAGGCAGAAGAAAACACAGTACATACATAGGCTGGGTGGGGTCCTTTAAGAGACAGAGTTAGGAAAACATGCAGATACTGAACCAGAGAGGACTCATCCCCTAAGGCAGTATTGCTAAACAAAGTCTTGCTAAGCAGTTATGCCTCCAGGATGCAAAGCAAGATGGAGCTGCACAAATCATACAGACATGCAAAGCACACCAGATTGGCCACAGCCCAAGACTAGCCCCACGAATCCTTTTTCACAATTAAAACTTTACAGAAAATATGAACAGTGTTAGTTAAGGGGCCTGGCCTAGTAAAGGGGGGAAAAAACTTTAAGGTAAACTGCTGACGGGGTGGAGAAGAAGGGAAAAAAAGCGTAAAAATGCCTAGGGAAGAACCTCTTATTCTTATGCAAGCTGTTCTCCACCAGGGAGGTTAGTTCAATTACTCTCCAAAGGAATAAAACTCTTTGGCTGAGAAAGGGGATGGCTGTGGTGGCTTGTGACTGGGAACCAGCCAGCCAGCTGTTCAGGACCCTGATGCCACGTGTCCCAACCCTGGCAGGGAGCAGGGAGCATCAGGAAGCTGGTGCTCACTGATCTGTCCAGAAAAAAAAAAAGTAAAAGGCCATGAAAAGGCCTGGGATTCATGGGGGTTGGGGGCTTGTTTTCCCCCACCCTCATTAGTCCAAGGATGAAAAGGCTTAGAAGCAACAGTGAGAGGTTTTGAGTCCCCAGTTCACTTACCGCTTCTCAAGCCCCACATTGGGTGCCAAAAATGTTACAAGACTTTTCCTTAGTTCAGCTAAAGATGGGGTTTTTGTCTGTTCCACAGCCATGAAAATTTAGGCTCACATGGTTTAAAGGGGAGTAAAGCAGGGTTTTATTGGGCTTAAATAGGAAAAAAGGGGGAAATGGTTTCTTCCAAGGCCAGAGTCTCTCTGCTAGAGCACCTCCTGCCTGGCAGTTTGAATCCCAAGTTCCACACAGGAAAAGGAGGGGCCAGGCTTCTCCCTACCACAAATGGCATGAACTTCCCAAGGCTCCACCCTAGCGGGCAGGTGCCAGGGTCTGACTTGTAAACCTAGGCTTGCATGACGTACACTGAAGAAAAATGTACACTTAGTCGGCCTGACAGGCAGATCTCTTGCGTTCGGTCCAACTAAGGGGCTCTGCTGCCTAAGTCTGCAGTTTTGCCTTGATCAGCCAGCAAAGTTTGAATTTATTTAGTACAGATTAAATGACAAATCTCATGAGTAAACACCACTAGAAGGTAATTAACATTATTGACCCCTGAGAGAAACATCCTGCCTGTGAATGATTCAATGTTACTTTTAGGACCACATGAGTAAAGAAGCTATTTATATAAACTCTTCTACATTCTCTTGTTATTTGCTTTTCTGCTATTAACTCAAGGTAGAGGATTAGGCTGCCTTCAGCTAGACCTTTTACTGAAACTATGCAAACTTCCCAGCCTTCCAAGAAAGTTTGTGACTATTTCCTATACTTTTACAATTTCTCCCACCATCCTGACTGAACCCCCACAGGCAGGCTGGTTGAATTTTCTCCAGGGACCCCCTCCCACCTAGCTGTCTCATTAATGCCATTTAATTTGAAGGATGTGAGAGAACAGAGGAAAAAAGACTAAAGTGAAATGAAATTGAAATAACCAGATCATCTATGAGAGCAGATGCTCTTAAAATGTGGTGTCAGGACCAGCAGCATCTGCATCTGCATCACCTGGGAACTTGTTAGAAGTATAGTTACTCAGCCCCACCCAAGACCTACTAAATCTGAAACTCCAGGAGTGGGGCCTAGCAGTTTTGTGTTTTAACAAGCCCACTAGAGGATTTGATGATCATTAACATTTGAGAACTACTCTACTGGAGCCCCAGGCTTACTGCTCTATTGTAGCCACTGGAAAATCCGAAACATTCAATGATTTCTGTTGTATTATTTATAATATACCCCTTCCTTCAAATATTTACGTTGGACAGTTTATAATAATGCTGTTGAAATAGAAATAAAAATCCAAAGCCCTGAAATAAGGAAATTAGCACATTCAGCTCAAAGAAACAATGCTTATTGTGATGACTCATTCATCAGAGCAACCTGCCAAACAAGATGAAGAAGGAAGTATGATGGGTTTAAGTTTTAACAGGATTAATTTCTAAAATAGAATTTTATCACCTGAGACCTTTAACAGAGGATAGTATGTGGCACAAAATGCAAGGTCTTCATAGGTCTATAGCAAATGCAAAATATGTTGGGTTTCATTGGAAGGTTGATGCCATGCATACAAAAGCTGGTGATTAATTTACGATCCATCATAGTTCTGGTAGCAGAATTCAACCATAGTCTTCTTTTATAATACATTTTATAAGCATAATAACAAACTACCTCTTATAAAGTACCTTTTATGCCAGGCATAAAAGTACCTTTTATACCAGGCACTACACAAGGTAATTTACATATATAATATCATTAAATTTCACAATCATCTATGAAGTAGAAATTATCAATTTACCATGTCAAAGATGAGGAAATTGAGAGTCAAAATGAATAAAATGTTTTATTAAAAACTGTTAACCTATAAGAAAAAAAAACAAAAAAGAGCCTCTTCACTCTTTGGAAAATATAATCTACACTCCCATATTAATTTGCACACTAAATTGCTCATAACTTCCCTGGATTTTGCCTCAATAATGTTACAATTGTTTAAATAAATAAATACTATTTATGCTCTTAAGTATGAGTCTTTTAATGAGTCTGTTTATCAGCCTGTAGTTTAAAAAATTTTACCAGAAATTTACCAAAAGAAAATTAGTATACAATATAAATAAAAATAATCTTAAAATCAATTGATAAGCCACATAAATAATAGTATAAGAACTTCTCTGAGTTTGCAGACTTCTAAGTATGAATCAAAAGAATATTTTATCAATATGAACTACATCAACAGACACTAAAAGGCAATGAGGTATGACAATCAAAAGCATGGAGTCTGCAGCCAGCCCGCCTACACTGAAATTCTAGCTCTGCCATTTGCCATATATGGGTTACCTCTGGCAAGTTACTGTACCTTAATCTGCCTCAATTTCCTCATCTGTGAAATGGAGTAATAGAAGTATCTACTCGTGGCTATTATAAAGAATAAGTAAATGTGCAAAAAAGTAAATAGTATAGGGTCTGGCTCAGAATAAACTGTAAATAAATATGGACTATAATTATTGGCCCCAGACCAAGTTACTAAAGATAGTGGGCAGAAAGGGGAATCCTTTGCAAAGCTGACCTGGAGAGTTCCTTCTTATCACTGATAATAAAAATACTAAAATTAAGTTTTATAAGTGACTGCAGATAACCAGTCTCATTACTTTATAGTCATCCACATTCTGTATCTCTAGCTCTACACAGAATAACAGTATAAATTTTAGGATGATAAGCAGAAAAAGCTTTCCCTCCATGAGCTTTTTCAGAATAGTTTTTCAATAGTGAGTTCTGAGAACACATATTCAGTTTCTGGCTCCTTGCCTAACACTGGACCTCTTCTCTTCCTTGTCATGTTGCTTCAGTCTGTTCCATTGCTGAACTAAAATTTTATCTAAGACACTCTAAATCTCCACTTTGGTTGCCATTGTTGGCAACTGTTAACAAAGAGTTGTTTTTTGCTGAACGTGGTTGACCCCCAAGGCAGTAAGAAAGCCATCACTGTTAACTGACCTGGTTTCTATCTAGTGAAGCTATTAATTAAATTAAGTCCTACAGGACATATTTTGCAACACAAAGGTAACAATAATGCCTTTCTTAAAAGAAAAAAAAAAAACACATAAATCAGACTTTCCATATCTTTTCCTCCCTCCTACAGTTCTTACCTCCCAATCCTTTCACTTCCCTGAGGCAGGCCAGTTTAGTTTGAAAGTGTCTGGTTTTCCTAACGTCCTCTCATCAATTGAAACTCTTATCTTAGAATTAACTATTTACTTCCTTACTTATAACTTTGGTTCCAGCTCTTGACTTTTAATTACTCAGACCTTCACTGAGTTCCTATTATTATCTTCTTTGCTCAAACTTACTGCTCTGTCATTTCATCTTTATTTCTTTATTTATAACATTGGTTTTTAAAATCCAATGTTCTAAAATTGAATTTATTTACTGCATTTTATTTTTATTGGACTCTTTCCAGTGCAGTGGGCTTCTGTGTGATACTATCAAGTTCTTATAAGAAAAAAAATGCTAATATGTGCCTTTGCCATATGCTAATCATAGATTACTTTCCAAACTTTTCATCCATGAGCATGAGGAATAGTTATACTGAGGACTCAATGATCCAAACTCTGCAAGTGAAAGCAAGTATCTTATTGGAAAACGAAGCCTTCATATGGTTGTATGGATGATACTTAGAAAGTAATGCTGCTTGTTACATTTAAGATGCTTATAAAGATTTTGTTCAAAAGTGAATATTCACTAATGCATAGATACATTTTTATTCATTCAAATATTTTGCCCTTCAGCATTTTCATTGTTAAAAGTTAAATAAAAGCTGTATAGAATCAAAGCACAATAGTCCACAGAAATATTCCTTGGCTCTCTGAGTTTTCACTAAATGATCATGCTGTTTAAGGAAAGAAAAAAAAAAACTCATTCCAGTCTCTAAGTTATCATTACAAAGTTCTTCTTAGGAATTTTGCTTAGGAAATTCATTTTAAATTAGTCATACAGTTATCATTTGTACTTCAGAGATTCAGGTCAACGAAAATCATTATATAGAAAAATATATTTAATTGTGAAAATTGTCAGTTACTGCCTAAACAAAGACTTTCTTAAATTTTTCTAAATTTTATATAATTTAGGTATAACCTCAGATCTATAGATAATACTGTTTTTAAATACATAAGTAGAGATCACCTAAACTGTCCACAAGATATAATTAATGATTTCTCCTCTACTTATAATCCACTTATTTTTAACTAACATAAAAGTGGAAGATGTATTTGCTTTTCTAAACAGCTTTATCATTAAATAATACTCATTAAAGAAATATATTTGAAGGAAGAAAGTGTTCCTAGTTCTACAGGTGTCTGTAAACTGCATCTAAAAAATTCAGTAATTAACCTAAAGGAAAGTGGAATTTTAAACGGAGTGAATTTCCAAACTGTAATAACTTGATCTTTCCAGGGAATATTAGTGCTCTCTGAGTTAAGGACCAAAGTTGTTCATACCCTAGGGTACCACTTAACGGATCTAGATTCCCCTGTTGATGTTATCAGGGAAAGTGAAGTGAATGTCCTTTTTGGATTCTAAATTGAAAATTAGATCTCCTCTTTCTTTTTTTCTTCCCAAGACCTGCCCTGCCCTCCCCAGCCCTCCCCACCCCTTCTCTCCCCTCCTCATCCCTCCTCTCCCTTCTCTAACCCTCCCCTCCCCTTCTCTCATCTGCCAAGCTTATGGCATAGCAACTACCTTCATCTGTATTCCCTGATTGTAGCAAGAAATATAATTTCCCCACAGAAACCCTGTGTCATGTGCAGGGAATGTTCAGGAGCTACAACAACTCTCTTTTCCTCCCCTGCATCCCTCACCTACTCCAGCTGACTCATAATATCCTCCTTTCTGTCTGCCCTCTCACCGGGTCTCCAAGGGATACCAAGAGCACCACTCATGTTCTAGCTACCTTCTTTCTCATTCAGGGTAGACAGTTTAATTTGCCAGTTTTAAAAATAGTAGGTGAAACACATTTTGTTCTAGAGTCTAAACTTTATAAAAGTCACATGTTCATTGTGAAAGCAAAGACAGAGATAAAAATAAAATATCATATTTATTAGCCGCTTGGATAGGTTGGATTGCTTTAAAACATGTACTGTTATTAATATTATTGGTTAATTTGGGGGCTATGGAGAATAAGCATTTTTTGTAAGACTCCTCAAAAATGCTTAAAATGTAATTAATGAATTGCCTGAAGTCCATGGAAATTATAGATTTATTTATCCACCAGAATTCTGTCCCATTCAGTTACTTGTATTGGAATAATTTGATATGCATGTTTAAGGTTCTCCTAAAGGAAAACTGTCAGGAGGAAAAGCACCAGTAAAGAAATCACCTGCTGACTCTACAGATGCATCACCTGTTGCAATAGCACCTCAACTGCCTAAGCCAGGATCGGAAGAATGGGTCTATGTGAATGAACCAGTTCCTGAGGTATGGCTGTTTAGAATCAAGCTGGAGAAAGAATCCATTCTTTCTCCTGCATTTAGTAAGATTCACTGTCATTTGCAACATCCTGAAGGCCTTTTACAGCAGGTAATATATATCTACCCATCAAAAAGCTGAGAAGATTTTTTTAGAGACTGCTCAATGACCCATATCTCATCCTTTCTCCTACTTGAGTTTCTGAACATGCTTTGAACTGCTATTGAGTGCTAAAATAGGGGGACAAATGGGTTCTGTGAGGCACAATTTTCTTCCCAATGACACACAGAGATGCAGATTCCTGGGAAGAATTAGTTCCCCAGAACTCATATCTAGCAAATTTCTAACCTTTTATTCATTTTTAATACCCCCATCATAATGCTTTTAAATGAAGTTTAACCTTTGACTTTTTAGAAGTAGAAGAATATTTTTGAAGCTAACTAAACCCATAAAAGAACAGACAGCTATCTGACCTGGGAACATTAATGTGTATGCTAGTGTAAGGTAAGGAGGTGTCTGAGGGGAGTGCTGGAAACTCTACCCAGCTCAACTAGCAAGGCCCAGTTGCCATCTACCATTTTTGGTTGCTTTGACAGATGAATTCTCAGAAAGTCCACAGAATGGTCATTCCTTTAAAACTTTTTAAACAGCAAAGAGCTTTTTAAAAGACAAGTTCTCCTCCTCCTTCATTCCAGTCCCCAATGACCTCTCACTCTGATGAACTCAGCAGTGACCATCTGTGCCAGGCATTTGAGACCCAATTATGAAATGCAGAAATTGTGTTGTTGTTGTTATTATTGAACTTTCCTAGGGATATGTCTTCTCTCCCAATTAAACTATAAATTCTTTGGGGAGGGTAGGAATGTGGAATAATATCCTGTATTCAATACAAACACAGTGCAGAATATGTAACAGATTCTTGATAGGTTTCTAATTGATTAATTAGCATTCAGAGGGAAATTAGAATAGAAAATATTTTAAAATGAGAACATTAAATGATATAATTATGGATGTATATAATTGACCTCACTCAGCCAAATAGAAGCTACTTTAATGTGTATATTAACATTAGTATATGTAGATTCAAAAACGTATCATAGAAGCAAGATATTGAAGTGGGTGTTGGGAATGAGATAAAATTAAAATGATACAATATGGTAAGTAATGGGGAGTGTGGGGCAAAAACACCTAAATTCATTCCTTAACTCCAACACTTGAAGCCCTTGAAAGAAATAACTCCATAGAGACAAGAAAGAAATATTAAGAACAGGAATTTTTTTTTAAAAATTAACATTGAAATATGGTACATGCTCCATGTAGATCTTCTAGCATTCAGGATTCTATAGAAAACATGATAATTTGAGGAGAGTGAAATAAAAGACTATTTACAAATGTGGAAGCAATAAGTATGGCAGCCTACAAGGATTAGATTATTCCCTCCTCTCCAACAAGGGACAGCTGGGGGTCACTACGGCCCCTAGGCTGAGGAGGCACAGAAAGGGAGTAGATCCTTGGGCCTCAAGAGGACTTCTGCACTTAGAGGGCCATGTGAGCAGAAAAATACTCTGGCCAAGAAGATGGAGGGCCAGGGAGTTTCCTGAAGTAGCTTACGTACATTAGCCTCCCCAGGCACTAAGCAAGGTGAAGGAAACTGATGTGGAGAAACACGGACGATGCACAGCACAGACCTCTCGTTTCCTAAGAAAGACCAGGTAGTAAACACCTTTTGCTACAGCAAAGCAGGCCACGTGATCCAGTCTAGTTCGTTTCCACTCCAGACTCCCCACATGTGAACTGCCGAGTTTACCTGCTGATATGGTTTGGCTGTGTCCCTACCCAAACCTCAACTTGAATTGTATCTCCCAGAATTCCCACGTGTTGTGGGAGGGACCCAGCAGGATTGAATAGAATCATAGGGGCCAGTCTTTCCCATGCTGTTCCCATGATAGTGAACAAGTCTCACGAGATCTTTCCTTCCCAGTCTCAAGTATGTCTTTATCAGCTGTGTGAAAACAGACTAATACACATGCCAAGGAAGAGGAAGACAAATGCCCAATTAAACCTGGATTTTAGTTAAACAATAAATTTAACTGGGAATCCTATACTGTATCTGGTAACCCTGTTTCTGGACCTTCTGAGGGCCCAGGTCAACCTTACTTCAACAGATAAATGGAGGGAGATAGAAAATAAAGGCTGCTTTCATATAGCATTCAGGTAGCAGCCAAATGTGAGGAGAGCCTGGGATCTCCTCCCTTTGCCAGCCACAGGGGCAGGTGCAGAGAGAACGCAGAAGGCAGGCAGAGTGAGAGGTCTTTGCTTCCAGCCTGTGGAATCACAAGAACAGACTCCCAAGGTCTGGACTCCAGGAAAGAGGCAGCCATACCTCGGAGGGCCCACTTAGTGCCCTCAATCACATTCAATAACCTGTAGCAGCACTCCTCCCTGAAACTAGGCCCAGGGGCCACAGGGCCATGTGTGCTGGGTTTGGAAACCTGTCCTTCTTCAGGAGGCTGACAGACATACGACTCTTCTGCCAACAGTATAACTCAGATTAAAGCAGAGCTTTTGATCAGTTCTCTACTGGCCTTGCTGACAATTTCAACATTCAAAATATAGACAGTGGCTATGGAGGACTTTTGCTTTGGATTTAGTACTGACCGACAAACACGGACAGTTAGGTAAATGGAAATGATCAATAATTGAGGAGAAATTATTAATAAAGGAGGTGTAATAGTAAAGGAAGGATCTGGCAGAACATAAGAAACATGTGCCCTAGTTATCAGGAAAGCATATTTCAAACCTATAGTGAAATCATAATCAGACTCTAAAGGGCAATAGGCTCTAAGAGAAATGGATGGTCTCCAATAAGAAGAAAATTTGCCCTTAAAATTCCAATTATGTACCAAGGAAACTAATGTGATCCCAGAGTATTTTGGGGGATGGGGAAGGCATTCAAAAAATTAGAGAACATTATAAAAGGATAGGAATTTAATAAGTATCTGGCCCATCATAGGCATTAGAATGTTGAAAGAATACAGCCAAGGATATGTGTAGATGTCTTTGCCAAAATGCCAAAAACAAAAAGATTTTGTAGTTACATTGTCTAAGAAGATAATAGAAGACTGAAAATGGAAACCCAGCTTGGGTAACCTGAAATCATCTTAAATGAGAAAAGAAATAAAGTAAAATTAATTAATAGTAGTAATAAGGTTTTGTGAGTTCTAAAGACTTGGTGGACTCTCTTTAAGATAAAAAGTCCAAAATTGCAAATACAGAATTAGTCATGAAGTGAATATTTATTTAGAACTGATTTCAGTTAAGAAATACACAAGAAAAAGCAATGGGACTTAGTAACATACAGACCAATAATTTATACATTAATGCTTGCTGTAATTTAAGAGCAAATTATTAAACACATGACTTCTGAGCACCTATAAAATATAAAGATGATCATTTGGAGCCTGCACAGCAAGAATAAGTCCTGTTGGGCTGACTCATTCCTGCTGTAGCCTTGAGAGCAAGGCTGGATAGGTGGATCGGGGAGTACCATAGGCATAGTATCTCTTGAGTTCAAAATAGTATTTGACAATTTCTTCATATTATAGAGAAATGAAAGCTGTGAGCAGGATACCAATTCAATTAGATCCTTTCTCAGGAGGTAGCTCTTCATGTACACAGTGTTGATTAATAGATTGAACTTGACCAGGAGGGAGATTTAGTAGTGTGCTTTTTAGAAATGTCTTTAGCACCACTCTGGATATCACTTTCTTTTTTTTTTTAATTGCATTTTAGGTTTTGGGGTACATGTGAAGAATGACCAGTGATGATGAGCATTTTTTCATATGTTTGTTGGCCTCATGTATGTCTTCTTTTGTAAAGTGTCTGTTCATATCCTTCGCCCACTTTTGAATGGGCTTGTTTGTTTTTTTCTTGTAAATCTGTTTTAGTTCTTTGTAGAGTCTGGACATCAGCCCCTTGTCAGATGGGTAGACTGCAAAAATTTTTTCCCATTCTGTTGGTTGCCGATGTACTGTAATGATTGTTTCTTTTGCTGTGCAGAAGCTGTGGAGTTTGATTAGGTCCCATTTGTCTATTTTGGCTTTTGTTGCCAATGCTTTTGGTGTTTTGGTCATGAAGTCCTTGCCTATGCCTATGTTCTGAATGGTTTTCCCTAGATTTTCTTCTAGGGTTTTTATGGTGTTAGGTCTTATGTTTAAGTCTTTAATCCATCTGCAGTTAATTTTAGTGTAAGGTGTCAGGAAGGGGTCCAGTTTCTGCTTTCTGCACATGGCTAGCCAGTGTTCCCAACACCATTTATTAAACAGGGACTCCTTTCCCCATTGCTTGTTTTCATCAGGTTTGTCTAAGATTGGATGATTGTAGATGTGTTGTGTTTCCTCTGAGGCCTCTGTTCTGTTCCATTGGTTTATATCTCTGTTTTGGTACCAGTACCATGCTGTTTTGATTACTGTAGCCTTGTAGTATAGTTTGAAGTCCGGTAGTGTGATGCCTCCCACTTTGTTCTTTTTGCTTAGAATTGACTTGGCTATGTGGGCTCTCTTTTGGTTCCATATGAAGTTTAAGGTGGTTTTTTCCAGTTCTGTGAAAAAGGTCATTGGTAGCTTGATGAGGATAGCGTTGAATCTGTAAATTACTTTGGGCAGTATGGACATTTTCACGATATTCATTCTTCCTAACCATGAATATGGAATGTTTCTCCATCTGTTTGTGTCCTCTCTTATTTCATTGAGCACTGGTTTGTAGTTTTCCTTGAAGAG